>JAWZYU010000156.1:0-187000 GCA_038380435.1 Ryuthela nishihirai | reverse complement strand
AATACACACAGAACCCGGAATAGAGCACGAGAGCGGATCCGAAAATATAGACATCCTTAGTGCAAATCTCTATTGATTGCATATAAGAATCCTAGTGGGTTCGAAATCAGTGTATCTTTGCTTTAAAAATAAATATGGCTTATGCAACTATTTGTCATAGCGGTTACAGAATCCTTTCATACGACATAGTAGAAGGTACTCAGTAGAAAAACAACACTCTTGTCTTACCATGGATCTCTAGGTTTCTTAGATCAGAAGCTGAGCGTGCTAAGCTACTGTCTATGAGATAAATCTTTTAATCTGTTGGTTATCATAACTTATAGCTGTATCGTGGGTAAAGTACTGAATAGTGTCCATTTCAGGCTATTGTGAGATTTTCAACGTAAAGAATTAGCATGTCTAGATATATGGAAAAAAATAATAATCTGACTCAGATGATGCTTGCGATTTACCTATTTTGGTCGTTAAAGTATGGTTTATTAGAAAGTAAATATTCACATATGGAAGATGAATCAATGATGGCGAGATGTATGAGAAAATGCAGAGAATAGATATTGAGAGTTTACGAATCTATGGAGAAAAATGCATCTGAAGATTAAGCTATATAATGAGTTAGTTTATCTCTAAGATTGTATGACAGTGAAGCTTTTCTAAGCAAACTTGCAAATCAGTTTGTCTTTCATTCTAAATGCTTGTTGTTTGCACTGCTAAAACGATTGCATATCACTGATATTCGCCCCTCGTATGCCTTTTTCCAGGAAAAGGTACATTGTAGGGTCTGTTATCAACTCTAGATTAATATTTGTCATCTTCAGGCATGCTTGCCAAGCTAGTCCAGGAGCTGTGTAAACATGACAGGGATCAATTTCATAGTATCTGACACATAGTTTTCTGAAATTCTCAAACACATCAGCTAAGAGGAGCACGTCGGTCTTCAGGTCGTGATATTGGTCTAGGTTTTTTATGTCGAATGAGTTCCATACTCATTCGACATAATTCATTGCATGAACTCATTCGGCGTAGACTATATTCATTGCATGGATATAGTCTTCTTCCCCTAACGCTTCTCCGAGGAGACGCTCAAAATGCGTGTAATCTCAATTTTAAGCTCCCAAATAAGATTCCAGTTATATTTCATAACCTAAAGAGATATGACACCCATCTTATTATGCAAGGAATTGGTATGATCAAAAATAAAAAGATTAATTGCATTCCCAATAAATATGGAAAAATACACCGCATTCTCCCTTGGAACTTTGAATTTCATAGATTCTTATCAATTTTTAAGTGCATCTCTTCAGAAGCTAGTCAATAACCTATCGGAAGAAGAATTCCATATTTTGAAGGAACATGTCGAATTGTTCCATTTCGTCATGAAACCAATAATTATTTCAATCTGTTGTTAGGTTTTAAAAGATTCTTGAGGAAGATAAAACTCACAGAACAGACTGCTCTTCCTGTAAGTAAATGATTTAGATAAACAGTAGCATATCGGTTTTTGCATCGAAGGACTGTTCCATAGGTCAGAGCGTAAGTGACCCCGTGACCTTTACCAGTGGAGAGCGCACGTCTCCCGGTCATTTCTTCAGATAAGCGACAATAATAGCAGGAGCTTTCAATACTTGTAATAGAGGCGATGTTAGAAGTAGGGATTAAGAATTATTTAAAAATTTTAAGAATATGGAGGGAATTTTTCTATTTTTTAGAAAGGGCATTTCTGGATTTCGAATGTTCTACACTGAGTGACTCTTAGTTTGTAAAGACATTATTTTTTGTTTGTCACTTCTTGTGCGCTCTATCTATGTGAGAACATCGATTTTTTGTGACATATGTGCAGAATTCTTTTACTGAGGCTCGATCAGAACATATATGTCAGAGCATAGTTAGGCGGATTTTTATGTTTCCGACGAAGATTTCTCATGTAGCTTGTTCCATAGATATACTGATATAATCGTTGAAGTATTTTGGTTATCCGTCCAGTTGCAAACAAAATTTCAATGGATAAAGTTAAGTTGAGTTGAGAGGATACGATCGAGTGAGATTTGAGTGTATTATATTTTATAGTAGGTTAGTGTATTTGTTAAAACTAATATCCCTACTCCATTAACATGCATTCATGTTGGAACTAAAGTTTTTTACGCACCGTAAGCAGAAACGCAAGGGTACCCGCAACGTACTTTTAGCATGGCTTACTTTCTATAGCATTCTGCCACGTACAAAAAATTCTTTACAGAATTTACCCTATGAAAACAACTGATCTTGTAAAGCGTAACGAACAAGCGTGTACTAACGCCGAAACGCGAAATAAAATTTAATCAGCGTGATGAGTCTTGTGACCACACGTTCGCCGGTAAACGGTGGAAAAGACGATTTTTAAAAAACTGTGAGAGCGTTTAGAACTGTAGATTTTAAAAAAATGATTACTCCCATTAGTCAATTAGCAACAAATTTATTAGCAAACAATCCATTAATAACAAACCCATTAGCAAACAATTAACTGATTTTTCTTCGAAGAAAGAAATTGCTATCGACTGTTACTGCGTAGCGTTACTTCCTAGAAACGAGTAATATTTTGCATCATATGTTGAGGATACAGCAGCAATAAGTATTAGGAATAAAAAGTTTTAAACCATGTCGCGTAACGGATATACATATACTTACGGAGAGTAATTAATTGAGACATGGCAGAGATAAGAATTTAACGTAAAACCACTTTATCTTTCCAAAAGAAGTTCTGACGTGTAATGTGCAGAATATGTGTGAAGACAAATATCTGATGTCAACATCCTTCAACCCGATGGAAACTGATTTTAATAAGAGAAGCTCAACTCTTGGAAGTTTAGGGGCGCATAATTTCGAAATGGCTTGTCTTCTTCTGACGGGGTAATTTGAAACAAATACCTGACCTATCATAAAGGGGAAATGGAATGTTTCGATAAGAGGATATTTTCGAAATATTGTTTCCATACTATCTCCTGTGATGGCCTAAAACAAAGGGGGTAGAATTGGGGTGAAAATGCGGTTTAGTCAGAAGGGCTGTCAACCGTCACTGGACCTAGAAAAATTTCGAGATGGGTCCTAAAACAGTGGTCAAGGCTACGAGTGGGTTTTCATGTTGCAAGACATCGCGTCTGATACGGAAGCAAAGGGGTATCGACAGCGCAGGGGGTGACGTGATCCAAGATTCATCCTTCAATAAAACGTGGTTCATAGTAAGGGTGAGGTACCGAACGCTTGTTGCGTGTTCTAAAGCGGGTCTTTAATGTCACCTATACTGGTCACCAGACCATATTACCCCTCAATATTTTTCATAATTATGAATTTGTTTTTAAAACAAAGATTTTTTTCTGCCGTTTTCCTTTTATTAATTTTTTTTATTTTTACCCAATAGCATTTTTTTCTTTTCTGCGGGACAATCTTTTAAAACAGTTACTGCGGGATGGTCCTTAAAAGGGGGCGGAACTTTTGATAAGGGGTTTTTTAATGAGGGGGATTAAAAATTCTGAATAATATAAGTTAAAATCTTGCTAAAGTATACACTAGATGGGTCCACCAAAAATTGTGGGCTTTTCAGGGGGGCTTAAAAAATACAGGTGGGGCAACCAGAGAGTCCTTAAAGAGGGTGGGGGGGGTTAAAAATACAGGTAGGGTTTTTAATAAAGGGGCGGAACTTTTGATAAGGGGTTTCTTAATGAGGGGGAGTCAAAAAATGGAAAATTTACAGGTAAAATACAGGGCTTTTCTAAATATAGTACTCATAATATACACTAGATGACGCCACGGGTTTTTTTTAATAAAGGGGAGGAATTTTTTAAATAAAGGGGATTAATTATGAAATATTAGTTATTAATTATTAATTATGAATATTAAATAGGGGGTGGTGACATCATATCACGTTACCAGAAGGGGGCGAGGACCAGTGACGTCATACCGGAAGTATTAATTACGGTATAGTGCGACTCCACTACTTATGTTGAATTTCTTTTTAAAAACATTTACCTGTTCTGAGCTTTGCGATCTTGATCTGCTACTGTGAGTTAATTTGGCGCATTTTTGGATATTTTGTCTACGACATTCCTTCTAGGACTATACTTATGATATGTGCCAATTTGTTTTCGATTTGCCGTTTCCCTTTCTTTTATTTCTTGTTGGTGAGGGGAGATGTGTACAGTTTTCCTTACTCCTAGTTTTTACAAGCCTTCTCATACAAGGACATGCCCTACTAAGGGCCGAAAGTCATTGCTGACCATAGCCTCAGTTAGAGCTAGCACAGCACACAAAGTTTGCCTTGTTGGGACAGTCGCTAGCCGACTTACCACTATGCCAGCTAAGACTTAATTTATCTGTTTCACATTATTACATCTAAGTTAATAAACTAATGCTCAAAATTAAGGGATAACGTCATATATCGAAAAGTTTAAAAGGGAATGATGTGAAAATGTGATATGATGAAGCCTGGCATTAACTTGGGTAGCAGTTTGATTTCACCATGTCATAGGGACGACATATAGATGATTGTGTACGGTGAAGAACAATTAGTAGGATAAAAGCGGGTTAATTCCAAATATAATTATAGCCAGGATCTTAAATATACTTTGGAAACAGTTTTAAGAAACAAGAGAGGTTAATCATAGGGAGGGTTGGGTTGTTTTATCTCTGAGGGGC
Source organism: Ryuthela nishihirai (assembly GCA_038380435.1). Taxonomy (NCBI): domain Eukaryota; kingdom Metazoa; phylum Arthropoda; class Arachnida; order Araneae; family Heptathelidae; genus Ryuthela; species Ryuthela nishihirai. Next base: position 182,335 of record JAWZYU010000156.1, on the reverse strand, counting down.
TCTTTTTTGCACAAAATGGGCTAACTGGTCAGGTTACGAGTACCTCTAGGGCTCAGAGAATGTTGTAGGGAGGGAACCCACTCGATAGATAGTATCTCCCGTCAAGGCCATTCAATGTGTTTCTTTTAACGTGCATAAAGTATGGCTCAGCCGTCCCGTGGCCGAGTGATTAGCGCGCTTGGCTACTGATCTGAGGGACCTGGGTTCGAGCCCTGGGTAAGGCATGGATGTTCGTTTTGTTTTCTGCTGAGGTCCTGCCAACCTCACAGACCTTTTACTGTGGCATATAAACTGACAGGCTCCTGTCAGACCTCTGTGGCAAGCAGCTGCTTGAGGGGGTATTTTTTTTTTTAAGTATGGCTCTTCCACTCGTTTGGACATGACTTAACATCCCATCAGACAGACGGCTGCCTTTCCAAGCCCATAGGTATCCCTACTTACAGTGGGCAGGACTGGGAGTTTCTCAGAGATAGATGATGGCCCAGAGAGACTCGAACTTGGGAATGCAGATTACGAGTCTGGAGTGCTAACGACTGAACCACCCCCACACCAAAAAACTTCAGAGGGAAATGACAGAACTGAACAAGAACTGATCTATCGTCTCATTCGTAAGGAGGAACAAGGTCATCTTAAGGTCACAACTACTGATGAGACCACCACGTCTTTAACACCAAGATGACAGAGGAAAATAATGGATAAACAACTGCCAGGTGAGAATACGAGGGAGAGATTGTTTTGAAACATATTGTGTCCAGGAGAATGGAAGGATGAAAACCAAAGGTTTGTGTTCTTTCCCCCCTCTTTAACAGAAGAGCTCGTTTAACGTGGTGTGGAGAACCAACTATGGCACCTAGAGTAATGGACAAATGGACTCTTCACAGATGAGTCCATATTCAGTCTGAACATCGATTCTCTACGTTTATTCCTCTGGGAAGAACAGGGACCTTGACGCGACTGCTATAACATCAGAGAAAGATTGGTGGCAATGGTGTGATGGTCATCATGATGATTAATTTTACTAAGTTTCACATCTTTCAGGAAGACACTCTGACTGTTCAGTGATCGAGATTTCGATTCTTTTGTGAGAATTTTCCAGAGTTCACTCTTGGCCTGATTCGTGGACGATAATGTCCTTCTCCTAGGTCTCATTTGGTCGACGATTCCTTTAAATGCGAAGGTATTCATGAGACGGACCAGATCCTCAGACCTGAGGGTCAGGGGTTGGCTCAGTCGGTAGCGAGCCAGGCTCATAATCTGATGTTCCCAGGTTCGAGTCTCATCTGTGCCATCACTGAGATTTATCTCCGATAAAATCCCACCCTGCCCTCGGTCAGTGAGTGACACCGATGGTTTAGAAAGGCTGCCATCCGTCGGATGGGACGTTAAACCGTGTCTCCTTGTGCGGAAGACAGCGATACCCTCTGCACGTTAAAGAACAGGATGGCTTTGACGGAAGGCTACCGTCTCCTAACAGCTGTTCATTGAGTTCCCTTCCCCAACCTTCTCTGAGCCCCAGAGGGTAATTGTGACTTGGGCATTTAACCCATTGTGTGCCATTTAGCCCAAAAGTGCCGCTGAAGTGGTAAAACCCAACCGAACCCCAGATCTGAATCCAATTGAGCATATATGACACGCCCTGGGGGAGCGAATTGCAGGACGCTATCTTCTTCTTAGAATTCTTCATCAGCTCTGATCTGTTCTTGTTGGAGGAGCGGCGTTATGACCACGAAACCTTATCAGTAGCATGAAAATGAGTTGCGTGTATTATATGGCTGTCAGGGGTGATCATACATCAAATTAACATCTCCTATCCTCTAATTGCAGACCCATCATGAGAACGCATGATCTCAAACGTAACATTCATGCACATTAAACGATTTCATCATCATCGCACTTGCCGTCACTCAGTCCTGTCGCAATAATTTCCCATGCAACATTTAATTGCATTTCATGAAAACCATTTCTATTCTATTAATTTTTTTATCCATTTTCTTTTAATTTCAATCACCAGTGCATTTATGCATTTACTACTCGTTCGTTTGGTCTCTTCCATATCCACGATAACATCTTGAGAATTTCCCGGACGTTAAAAAATATTATTACTGTTGCCAAAAAAGAAAGTAAAACTAATTAATTTAATCAAAACTTTGAAAGTTGGTGAGGCAAAGCCACAATTTATTTTTCAAACCACATGTGTTAAAATGGTATTAAGTTAGCAGTTAGACCGTAACCAATGAAAACTGTTGCACACAAAAGATGTTTGTTGCAATAATAACTTTGTTGTTGTTATTTGCAGCAGCAACATAACAACAAGAGCGCGAGATATCACGCTACTCTAAGATAGAATAGTGTTTTTAAAATCATAACTAGGTCCAGTTTGGCCTTAAATGAGAACGTCGAATCACAGAGGAAAACAACAACAGCAAAAAAGCTATCACGCCACTTCCTTGCAGTGCAGATGTTATTATTTGAGACAGCAGGAATCACGCGATTGCATGACAGCGTACGCAAAATTACTTGGAATAAAAGTATAGCAATAAAATATGACTCATCTGCACTTTTATTTAGAGCGAAAGTAATTTGATAAATAAAAACGTTGAATTGAACATTGGCGTAATGATTAAGAAATGGTAGACAGTGGTGGATTCATCTGGCCCAGTTAAAAATTATAAAGAGGTTGGGTTGTTTTGGCTACTGATCTAAGGGACCTGGGTTCGAGCCCCGGGTAAGGTATAGATGTATGTATCGTTTTTCTGCTGAGGTCCTGCCATCCTCTCAGACCTTCTACTGTGGCATATAAACTGACAGGCTCCTGTCAGACCTTTGTGGCAAGCAGCTGCTTGAGGGAGTATTTATTTATTATTTTTGGGTTGTTTTACCTCTGAACGGCACTTTTTTGCACACCATGGGCTAAATGGCCAGGTCACAAGGACCCCAAAGGCTCAGAGAAGGTTGGGGAGGGGACCCACTGGAACAGCTGTTGGGAGACATATGGTAGCCTCCCGTCAAAGCCATCCAGCACGTTCTTTAACATGCACAGGGTATGGCTCTCTCCCGCACACGGAACCACGGCTTAACGTCCCATCCGACGGACGGCGGCCTTTTCAAGCCCATCGGTTTTCCCTACTGACTGTGCGAGGGTGGGAATAATACTAAAGAGAGTTTGAATTTTAGGCTAATATTTTTAAAGAAAGACCTAAGAAGTTTTATATCTGAGGGTATAATGCATTAAAAGGCTTGTTATTATGAGTGAATTTCTGCCTTTCATGAATTTTTCATAAGTCTAATGAAATATTTCAATAACCGAAATCGGATTTGCATTTTCTAGATCTCTGGTTCCCTAACTGTGGTCTTCGAACAGCCAGGGGTCTGCGAGCGATTTCTAATATTTCAGAAAGCTCTAACAGAAATGGTACATTTACCACGATGACGTAACCGCATGAAGCGAAAGTGGCTCAGTCGGTAGCGTGCCAGGCTCGTAATCTGCAGTTCCCAGTTTCGAGTGCCATTTGGGTCAGCGTTGAGTATTTTATCTCAGTAAAACCACAACCCTGCCCTCGGTCAGTAGGGGACACCGATGGGCTTGGAAATGCCGCCGTCCGTCGGATGGCACGTTAAGCCGTGGTTCCGTGTGCGGGAGAGAGCTATACTCTGTGTACGTCCAAGGACACGCTTGATGGTTTTGACAGGAGGCTGTCATCTATCTCCTAACAGTTGTCCAGTGGGTATCCACCTCCAACCTTCTCGGGGTCCTTGTGGCCTGGTCATTTAGCCCATTGTGTGAAAAAAAGTGCCGTTCAGAGGTAAAAGCAATACAACACACACACAAAAAAAAGATTGCGGATTCATTGATGTAGACTTTAATTAAATAATTGGGAAGAATTTACAAGAAACCTCGTTCCAGTACTCAGATAGTTCAGAAATTTTTGCCTGGTGACTGTAATGAGGAGACAGGAAATGTTCCGGTTTGAATTTTTAATTTTTCCAATGTTTGTTTGGATTTTTCTACCTCTGTGTGGCTCTTTCGAATTGGAAACTACGTCCACAGCGAGACCATTTGGAAACAAAAATTCTCTTTAGGCAAACCAAATAACATACTCGATATATTGCTTCTATAACCAAGTAATTCTAATTGTTAAACTTCTAAACTTTCGACATTGCAAACGAATTATTGCGCAGTGCATCATTTTGCAAATGTTTGTAAAGTTCAATATTGAACGCAAATGCGAGGTCCGAATGATTTGTGAATTTTGTTCACTTTAAGTTGCTTTTCATCAACTTATTTGCCCCACAACGGTTTATCTAACAACCTAACCTTCGCTAACTTTGGTTGGCCACACCTGAATTCAGGAATGGCTCGGAATGGACTGCTCTGTCTCTGAGCGGCACTTTTTTTCACACAATGGGCTAAATGGCCAGGTCCCAATGACCCCAGATCTCAGAAATGATTGGGGGAAGGGGACCCACCGGACAATTGCTAGGAGACAGATGGAAGCTTCCGTCGAGACCATCTATTGAGTTCATTAACACGAACAGGATATGGCTCTTCCGCACACGGGGCCACGGCTTAACATGACGTCCGACGGACGGCGGCCTTTCCAACTTAGTGAAGATCCCTTGGAAAAAAGAAAAAAAAAAACTATTCTTAAATAGCCACAGGAAAAATTCTATACTTTTAAGCGAAAAACAATGTTTTTAAGGAATAGAAAAAATACCTTGATTTAAAAACAAAATATATGCACATTTTTAAACGAGTTGTCTGAATTGGCAAAATCGTTTACTTATTCACTAAAAATGTTTGGCTAAAAAAAACCGGAAGAAATGAACCAGATTCAGCATCTTGATGATTTGTTATATGAGCGACAAACTCTTTTCTCATCGTTTGGCAAAGTCTGATCTAATTCACTCCCCGCCCTACCCACGGTCAGTAGGGGACACCAATGGCCTTGGAATAGGCCGCCGTCCGTCGGATGGGACGTTAAGCCGTGGCCCCGTGTGCGGGAGAGCCATACACTGTGCACGTTAAAGAACACGCTGGATGGCCTTGACGGGAGGCTATCATCTGTCTCCTAACAGCTGTTCCAGTGGGTCCCCTCCCCCAACCTTCTCTGAGCCTTCGGGGTCCATGTGACCTAGCCATTTAGACCATGGTGTATAAAAAAGCACCGCTCAGAGGTAAAACAACCCAACCCAATTCACTCCCATTTAGCTAAAGAGCAACATTGTTTCAAGGTTTCCATGTTGCTTTCAAAGATCAATCACTCTCAACCGTGATCTAATCTTCACAATTGATCGACATAATGACCCATTCCAGCCATGTAATGCGACTGTCTTATTCCGATTGTTTTCCAGCCCCTGCAGCCCTATGAATGGGGTGTGGCTGCAGCAGGAGTTCTGCTGGCCACACGACTGAACCCATCCTGGTCGTCGAGCAACCCTCTGGAGAGAAAGAGCGCCGAGTCTCCCTGAGAGAGTCTGGCCATTGGGCCGTGCGCCAGCAGCCCAATCTGCCAGTTGAGGTCCCCCGTGCTACGCGGCGTGACGTCGACAGAGTGAAGGGCAGCCGGCCTCCCAGTCCCATTCACGACTACAGGGGAGACATTGAAGAGGAAGCTTTTGAAATCAGCGATATCTCCGATGACAGCGATGAGATCACCGTGAGTGAAAGTTTTACTTATTTCTCCTTTTTTTTTTCTGTGACTATAATGTTCTCTGTCTCTTATTTGTGAGTGTAAGGGTTACGTTGTTTTTACCCTGAACGGCACTTTGTTTGCACCCCATAGGCTAAATGGCCAGGTCACAAGGACCCCAAGGGCTCAAAGAAGGCTGAGGGAAGGAGACCGACTAGACACCTATTAGGCTACAGATGGTAACCTCCCGTCAAGACCACCCAGCGTATTCTTTAACGTGCACAGGTTGGGTTGTTTTACCTCTGAGCGGTACTTTTTTGCACACCATGGCTAAAAGGCCAGGTCACATGGACCCCAAAGGCTCAGAGAAGGTTGGGGAGGGGACCCACTGGAACAGCTGTTGGGAGACAGATGGTAGCCTCCCGTCAAGGCCATCCAGCGTGTTCTTTAACGTGCACAGGGTATGGCTTTCCCGCACACGGAGCAATGGCTTAACGTCCCATCCGACGGACGGCGGCCTCTACAAGCCCATCGATGTCCCTACTGATCTTGGGCAGGGCGAGGAATTTTGCGGAGATAAGTCTCAACACTGACCCAGCTGGGACTCGAACCTGGGAACTGCATCTTACGAGCCTGGCACGCTACCGATTGAGCCACCCTGCCCCTAACGTGCACAGCACATAGCTCTCTGTTGTACATTGGGCCGCGGCTTAACGTCCCATCCGATGAACGCGGCCTTTCCAAGCTCATCAGTGGCGCCTTTCTGAGCAAAGGAATCGGGGGGGGGGGAACTAACGGAGATAAATTTCAATGCTGGGCCATGGGTGTAAGACTGCGAAATGCAGGAATCACTCGTCAATTGCGATGTAGATAATCCTCGATTAATAAGTTGCAAAAGCGCCACCTGCGGTATCCCGTGAGTATCGTTACTTATTCGACGTTAGGAAAAATTGCAACAATTAAATTCATATTTTTAGGAAGAAGAACATTTTTAATTTTGACCTTCAAATCCCATATCATTAATTTCGTTCAATGCTCTGCATTCAATACACATAAATACAAGTTGCAAAAAATTTTCAAAAGCAGGATTTTTTGCCCCCTTCTGTCACGCTAGTATATGCTTTTGCCAGGGAAAAGGCATGCTAATATACAGGGTGAATCTGAAAAACTGGGCAAAACTTTACGGGGTGGTAGAACGCAGCTATACGAGCAATATTCGCCATAGAATGTATGGTCGGAACCCAAGCGGTGAAAAGATAAAAGGTAGTTTTCCACTGTCACATTTAAAGAATGAACACAAGAAGGAGAGGAGATACTTCAGAAAACATTTTATTAACAGGAATGTAATTGAGGTACATGCTCAAAGAAATTGCTCAAAAGAGCTAGTATAGTTAGTATAACCAGCCATCTTCTCGGCAATCCACGGTAGAAATGCCGTTGGGTGCGAGGACCGACCCTTTTATACCATTTCCAATGCCACCTAGCGGCTCGCCGTTTGCGTTCCGCCCATACTTTCTATGACGAATATTGCTCGTATAGCTGCGTTCTACCACCCCGTAAAGTTTTGCCCACTTTTTCAGATTCACCCTGTATAACCCTCCCCTCCCCCGCCGCAAAGGACTAAATAGCGCATTTTCTGTAGTCCCCGAAAAATCAGAGCTGAAGCATAATTCCCTTCTGTTCCTTTCGGCCTTTCTGGGTTGGGTTTCCTCTCAAAGGCACTCTTTTTGCACATAATGGACTAAATGGCCAGGTCGCAAGGACCCCATGGTCTCAGAGAAGGTTTGGGGAGGGGACTCGCTGGATAGCTGTTGGGAGGTCATCTGGCATGTTCTTTAATGTTCACAGGGTATGACTCTCCCTCACGGAGTCACGGCTTAACGTCCCATCCGACAGACGGCGGCCTTTACAAGCCCAGCAGTGTCCCCTACTGACCGTGGGCAGGGCGGGGAATTTTTGCGGAGATAAATCTCAACGCTGACCCAGCTGGGACTCGAACCTGGGAACTACAGATTACGAGCCTGGCGCGCTACCGACTGAGCCACCCCCGCTCCCTCTTTTGAATAGAATAAATAGAATAAAATCACTTTTGAATGATTTGCATTTTCTTAAAAGGATTCTCTGACGTATGAATCATTTGCAGGACGACGAGCACGTGCTACGATCTCTGGCATTGTTGAGAGTGGGCCAGCTTTTCATGGATGCCAATTTCCCGCCACTGGAATCGTCGCTCTACTACAGCCACAGACTCGTCGAAGGAAAAGTCGTTTGGATGAGACCTCACGTAAGAAGTCTGCTTTTGCTTTAAAGAAAGGCGTTTTGTTACGATGAGACTGTTTAAAGAGTGCATTGATTACATATTAAGGAAAAATTAAGAAACAACCCTTTGACGTAAGCCATTTGGTGACGTCAAAGCGTCTTTGACGTAAGCCTTTACGTAAGCGTAAGCGTAAGTACGTAAGCGTTACGCCTTTACGTAAGCGTAAGCGTAAGTACGTAAGCGTTACGCCTTTACGTAAGCGTCTTTGACGTAAGCCTTTACGTAAGTCTTTACGTCTTTGACGCAAGCCAGTTGGTGTTCATTATAAATGAGTTAGGACTCGGGATCAAAATAGCACAATGAGGTTATGGTTACAAAAAAAATATATATATATACAAATTTAGGGGAAAATAAAGGAAGCGAAGAAGCTTTTTATGCCTTGGCAAAGAATGTATAAGTTATCAAGAGAACTAATGTTAAGATCGTGCCCCTGGAAGTTTGCTTCTTTGCATTGCTATTTGAACCATCAAGTGAAAAGGGCCAACAGAGGGCGCTTTCAAATTCTTGATATCTTTTTTTCGTATCCTTTAGCTGAGAAGGATTTGAACGATTTTCACGTACACAATAAAAGTGTAAAAGGAAATATTTTATTGATTATGTAAAAAAAAACGCATTTTAAATATTTAAATAGAAATACTAATATTAAGAGCGGCAATTTTAGTAATTTTAGAAGGTTATATATATATTGTTTTATAAAGTGTTCAATTGAGTTTCGTACTTATTACATGGCAATAATATTTTTATGTTTGACAACCACTAGTATAGAAGTAAACAATAACACAAAATTTAACATAATATTTGGTGATTTATTTTGAACGCAAACCCCTGAAAATCAGCTTTTTCTGCATTGCTGTTTGAAGCTTCTAGTTAAAGTTGCCACAAGATGGCGAACTTTATGGTTTTGTTCGCTTTTGTCCTTCAGGCTTGGACAGCCTAAGACTCTGTAATGATTTAAATCTTTTAATTCTGTAATTAAAAAAGTCGAAACAATTTTTGATTATAATTTCAACCTTTTAAGCAGTCTTTTGCACTGGAAAATTAACATTCAGCCTTCGATTTTCCTTTACGCATTTCTCTCTTTCATTAGGGAATCTCTGTTAACGTTTGATAATGACGTTACTCAAGAATTTCGGTTTCTACGAATTGTTTCCAGTATTTTTAGTTCCAAATAACTAAGATTTAAATTTTGTCATAAAAAATTATAATTATATGAAGTTTGTAATAACCAATTGGAAGAGTTAAAAAATGGTTTACAGGCATGCATTTATATATATATATATATATTGATGTGTCATAATTTTTCCCCCTACCCGGGCTAAAAATTTTGGGACCGAGCTCACCTGTAGTGTCCCCCCCCGATCCCCCGATAGGAGACCACCTTGTGTGTGTGTGGGGGGGGGGGGGGGGGCTTAATGGTGCCTCTGTGACGTAGGGTCACAGCCCGTTGTTTCCTCATTTGCACGATGGGATGTGGCCTTTGGTGGCAGATCTTGTGAGGGTCTGCGGACTGGTTTTTGGGAAGGGCCAGTCCAGTGGGCTTATTCGCTTGCTCAGGGAAGCTTTAGATTCACAGCCCCGATGGAGGGGCTCTGGCTGAGAGTACTGCGGACTGGTGTTGGGGGGCACCGGTCCAGTGGGCTCATCGGTGCAGCCTCAGCGAAGTTGGGGTACAGACTGCTTCTGAGGGGCAGTGGGTGCGTGGCACTATGGAGAGGACGAAGCTGAAGGCTTGCGACTGGAAAAGATCCTCGGTTGACAGGCTTATCGATGGAAAAGCCAAACGAAGAGTCTCCACCCCGGGAGCCGAGTCAACTTGGTTCTATATACCATTTTTGTGGCTAACCGGGGAACAGATTATATTTAGGTTTAGACCGATGGATGAACCTTCCTTCTATAGGATTGCTCGCCATAGGTAGCCGTGGATGAGCTGTGTCCTTGTGACATTGTCTTGTCCTGGAATAGGGTGTGGTGTTCATGGCATTCTCCCCATAGATGGTGTGCAGTTTTATGTTGCGGAGCATCTGGGACTTGCCTTTAGTTAATGTAATGTAGTGTCCAACAAAATACATTTAATTCTGTTTTTACACGGTAGATAAATTCCCGAAAAAAACGTGCAAAAAAAAAAAACGTGTAAAAAAATACAGTGCATAGGAAAAAATAGAAGATTGGTTCCAGACGTGAAAACCCAGTACAAATAATAAGTTGTTTTCAAACAAATCATATCAAAATCTTTAATTAAATATTTATTTGATTTTTATTCATTTAAAACACATTTTTTATTTTATAAACTTTTAAAGATAATTATATATATATAGTAAATTATCCTTTATAAAGAATATAAATAAATAAATAATATAATAAATACCCCCTCAAGCAGCTAATATGTCACTAATTCAAGAATGCAAAAGTGCAAAAAAATATGACTTACATATGCTTATTAACTAGATTTTATTCGTTGTCACTTTCTGACAATAGAAGCATTCGTTTGCGTAAGACTGGAATTAAATCACTTTCATCGCTTGAAACATTTTGGCCGTCGTGTTCGTACACCAATGGTGAAATGCTCTCTGTGGCATGGGGAGCCAAATTATCACTTTTTTTACAGTGATTCTGAAGTTTGATTAGTTTTGACAACGAACTCTGTAATCAATCGTTGAGATCCTGCTTTCACTAGATCTTTGAATAATTCTTGATAACGCGCCATATATGACTTCAGTTCACGTTTAAACTGCTCAGCTCATTCGACAATGGGATCATGGGTAAGAAAATGACTTTCCAATTTACTAGCCATTTGAAGCCCTTCTTTAATTAAACCTGCAGTGAGTGGAACCTCTTCATCACCATCACTTTTTTCTTTTTCATCAGGAGTCTCAAGGACAACTTCTATTATTTCATCTTCGCTAAGAGCTTTGTCAACCAGCAATTCATCAATATCTGCAAACGATAAATCATCGAATCCTTCTCCACCAACTGCATGTGCTAAAGTGATGATATTAGGATATTCAGTCGTATTTGGGGGCACAGGATCTTTGCTTTTTACACATTCTGGCCAAATAGCTTTGCAGCATGCGTTTAAAGTTGATGGTTTTAATTTTGATAACGTCAATCCAGCATGTCTGATGCAATCTAAAATTAGAAAATTTCTTCCACACATCAATAACTGTTGGTGTTTTATCCTTATCTATTTTATCCAAAATATATTGAAATGTTCGTCTTACGTAGTAAGTTTTAAATGTGGCAATTGTACCCTGGTCTAGTGGTTGTATTAAGGATGTCGTATTAGGCGGCAGAAAAAAAAATTGCACATTTGGGTGTTCCAAAACAGGATGGCCAAGTGCACTCTCTATAATCAATAGAACTTTAAATTCGAGATTTTTTTCCTTCAAATAGCGTTTAACTTCTGGAACAAAACATTTATGGAACCATTCATTAAAAATTTCTTTTGTAGCCCAGGCTTTTTTGTTTGCCATCCAATACACTGGCAATTTATTCAAATCTGAATCTTTCATTGACCGTGGTCTCAGGGATCGATTGATGAGCAGCGGTTTTAACATACGATCTCCTGAAGCGTTAATTCAAAATAGAAAGGTCACACGATCCTTAGCTGCTTTAAAGCCACCAACAGCTTTTTGTGATTTTGCTACATAGGATCTACTCGGCATTTTTTTTACAAAAAATAGCCAGTTTCATATACAAACTTGATCAGGAGTGTATCCACCATCTTCAATGATTTGGGCCAATTTTGGACAAAATTCTTTAGCAGCCGGCTCATCTGCAGATGCAACTTCACCTTTTATCTTTACGTTATGAAACACGTGTCTTTGAAGAAATCCTGCAAGCCAACCTGTACTTGCCGAAAATTCATAATTTTTGTTTAACTGAGCTCATGTGATTGGTTCCATTTCTTGTATCTGCTTATATATTCTTAATGACATCTGTTTGATGGTATCTCCGTCTAGAGGTATTCTTTTTTTGCGAGTAATCTTCTATCCGCATTACTAGTGCCTTTTCCATCTTCACTTTTACAATATCTCTCGTGTACGATAACGACTTAGCGCTCAATTTTGTTCCAGAAAGCACAGATTTTCTAATAGCATCTTCATTTTTCTTGATGGTTCTTACGGTAGCTTTCGTAAGAACCAAAGTATTTACCTATGGATGTTGAACCTTCTCCAGTTGCAAGACGATCTAAAATTTGGATCTTAGTATCCAAAGAGATAGCTTTCCTTTTCTGCTTTTGTATAGTTGAATTATCCGACATCGTGGTAAGGCTTATGAAAAATATTTGAATTGTAGTTAATAAATCAGATGAAAAATTGTAAATTACCTAACAGGAAAATTTAATAAATTTATATTACGCACACAAAACTTCAAAAAAGAAATTTTTTTTTCCATTTCTTCTATTAAACAATTAAAAAACTTTTAACACGAAATAAGAGACCAAGACTAACGTATGTATTGAATATAAAAATTGAGGGGAATTCCCGGAACTCAATGTTGCCACTTTATTCCAAATGAAGTAGGTTTTGTACAATTTTTTCATAAAATAGAAAACTTGTTGTTTAGTTATGTTAGTGTAGTTTTTATTTTGGGGATTTTAGTGCACAAAATGTGTATCTATAACACATTTTCAAAGTTAAAACTAATTCGAAAAATATGACCATAAAAGCGGCATTTTTGTTATAAATGTAAATTTAGGAATGTTTTCTTGAATAGGAATATTTTTTCAGAATTAAATTCAAAAGAGGATTTTTAAAATGGCGCCGTTTGAACCGTGTTAGATCAAAATAAATCGTGCAAAAAGAGAATTGGAATTTTTTTTCTAAACCGTGTTAAATCAAAATGTGTAAAAACAAATCCGTGTAAAAACAGAATTGAGTGTAGTGTAAATCAGAGTTTTCCAAGTTTTTCAAGTTTTCTGAGAACCTGAAAAAATCCCTAATGATAAAGCAGATGCATTAAATATGGAACAAAATTGAACCTCCATCGAAAAAGTCAACGATCCATTTAACATAATACTAAAAAGGAGTTGTTTTAGGTTCCTGAAAACTCAATATCGCATATGGTGCAATATATATATATAGATAATATATTATGCAGCATATGGATATGTTCTATAATAATACTTCCGAAGTTTTATGTTCTGCTGAAAATAGCTTCACAGTTGACATACTGGCTGTTCCTGTTCAGAGACGAAGCGTCCACGGAATCAATGCGTCTCTCATAATCCTGAGGACAAAAATATTAATTATTCGTAATGATGTAAAATATAAATCGATTGCCGACTCTATGGCGCAGGGGTATCGCACTGGTTCACAGGGACACTATTAGTACAGTCAGTCGTGGGGACACAGTTAGTAAGAAATCAGAACAAATCTGATTTAACTTCGAGGTTTTCGTCCTGTGTGTAGGAGAATAATGTTAACAGACAAATACATAAACATCTGGAAGATGAACAATCTCAAGTATGGAAGAAAACTGTTTTGGGTCGGATGGGATCCGAACCCACGACCTCCTGATGACATGCCAGGTGCTCCGACCGTTAAGCTACCGAGTGCTGATCAAGATCTCCTCTATTTACTGATCGCATGCTAAGAAGTTTAAAGTCATCCATACAGCATGTCAGGTGCTCTGACATGCTATCAGGATGTCGTGGGTTCGGATTACACTCTGCTCAAGATATTTTTCTTTTATACTGGAAATGACTCTACAGTCGCTCAAAAATGAAATCTGGCGAAATTAGCGATCTGGCAACCTTCGTGTCACGTGACACGAAGGTTGCCAGATCACTAATTTCTAAAAAAAAGCTGCCAGATATTTTTTCCTGAATTCTGTAATCAACCATAATGTTCGGATATTTTTTTGAGCGACTGTACCTGTTTTCATAACTAATAGTACTGCAGCGGCGTTTCGGCTCCATAGGAAAAAGGGTTGCTTTTATAAATTTGTTCCCCACTTTCGACAATCCATGCTAGTGCTTCAGTTACAGATAGTAGTCGAAATTTTAGTGGAGATCGAGTAATTGTATCTTCTGATCGAAAACTTCAAATTGTAATAACATGCTGAAACTAACATTCTTACTAACGCTTTTATTCTGCGATTCTTGAAATAAGATTCAGTGCCATAACAATACTGTAGAGTAGGGGTTCGGAACGTGGGGAACGCGGTAAAATTTTTTGGGGTACGCCGTGAGAGCTCAAAAGTCGCTAGATCTAGTAACAAAGTAAAAATAACCATTGTTATACTATAAAAATAGTTTTATTTGTCTATACAAGGAGTACGCCAGTTACATACACATTTCCAGGGGGTACGTGAAGCATACAAGGTTGAGGACCACTGCTGTAGAATGTGAATGGTGAGAACAAAATGCTATGGGCTAAGGCTTCTGCTCCCCCCCCCCCTACACTCAAAATAAAAATGAAAAAAATTATCACAACTCATTCTATGACTATTTTGATAATTTCTATCTTATCTAAGATTTTTAAATAAACCATTTTAAAGAATGTGGTTTTGGTGATTGAGATTATGGAGAATAAATCGTCGATCATTTTGAGAAAGTGAAAGCAAAGAAGAAAGATATTTAAAGAGTTTTTAAATATTGTATCAATCAAGCCCGGATCTAGAAAATAATCGGGGGGGGGGGGAGAGGTTCCTTTTGACCCCTCCCCCTAGATCTAGCCTTGATATTAATTAATTTTATTTTATATTTATATTTAGTATTGGTAATACGATTTGGTATGAATATTTTAATAACTTACTAATTTTATCTATAACATTATTTTTCTTCTTAACGAAAACAAAATTGCGCATTTAGTTAGATAAAAAATGTTTTAGAACTACAAATGAACCACAAAAAGTAGTGGAGGTAAGGGGTCCATATATTTTACCACTCACCCGTCCGCTTCTTGTTATGCTTCTGATAAGACGTTGTATAACAACATTGAAAATGTATTTTTTTCCCTAATGCAAAGATAATGATAACGAATTCTTCCTTCCTTCAGGAGATCATCCCTGAACCGAAGTTATTGATCGACAGCATCAGCAGACATGACATCGTGCAAGGAGTGTTGGCTGACTGCTGGTTCCTCTCGTCCTGTGCTGCAGTGGCCCAGAGACCTGATCTTATGAGGCGGGTAAAGTAACCCATTCATTGAACTTTGAAATTTAAGGAGTCGTCCATAAACATTTTTAAAAGGGACATTGTTTAGAGAAATTTAGTTTTTATTTTTTCAATATTTTATGAGACACGTAAAGTCTTTGGTTTGAATTCAACCGTGACTCTCTGTTGTTTTCCGTAAACTTTGCTTTTTATTCTTCTTTTTTACCTGTAATTCGTAAATACTAGCTACAGCCCGCCAAATTTTTGGCGCGAAATGTGTATCTCCTCTCCATCGATAACGTTCAAAATTTCCGAGGCTCAGTCGACAGCACGCCAGGCTCGTAATCTGAAGTTCCTAGGTTCGAGTCCCAACTGTGTTAACGTCGAGATTTATCTCAGCTAACTCCCCTCTGCCCTCGGTGAGAAAGGGGACACCAATGGACTTGGAAAGGCCACCGTATGTAAGATGGAACGTTAAGCCCCCATGTGGAGGAGAACCATACCTTGTGTACGTTAAAAAACACGTTGATAGCCTTGACGGGAGGCTTACATCACTTAACAGCTGTCCAGTTGGTCCCTTAACCTTCTTTGAGACCTTTGGGTCCTTGTGACCTGGCTATTTTGTGCAAACGAAGTGCGGCTTAAAGGTAAAACAGCACGAGTTGCAAAACGCTACTGTAAGTTATAACCACTAGATTGCCAAAGGGAAGGGCTAAAATGTTTTAATACAATTGGAAAAACTATGAAGTAGACGGTGGCCAAGTGTTAGTGTGCTTGGATACTGTTCTAAGGGACCTTGGTTCGAGCACCCGGTAAGAGATGTATTTTTTTTCTGGTATCTTTCTGCTGAGGTGTTGCTTTCCTCACAGATCTCTGTGGCGTCTTATTCTGACAGGTCCTGTAGACCGCTGTGGCAAGCTACTGCTCCAAGGCGAAAGTAATAAATTATTAAATCAAATATGTATCCAAAGATCTATTATTCTGACAGGTCCTGTAGACCTCTGTGGCAAGCTACTGCTCCAAGGCGAAAGTAATAAATTATTAAATCAAATATGTATCCAAAGATCTATCCCTCTAATCCATGATTAGTTAAAACGCTGATTCTTTTTTTTCGTTAGTAGTAATTCTAAATATTAAAGTTCTGTTATATAATTTTGCTTGTATAATTATTTGTTTTAAAAGCTACAAATTCATTTGACATAAATATTCGTACAAGTGTACACTTTCACCTATTCTCGATTTTCAACTTGACCAAAGAAGGTAAAAAAAATACACAACCAATATAAAGTTAGAAAAATACATTTTTATTTGTTCGAAATTTTCGTCTTTTATCATCAATAAGTTTCATAGTGTCCGTAAAACTTCTTTACCTCTTCTGGTTCTCATGACATCTATTTTCCTCTCTGGACCAAACGGTTCTATTGTGTCATAGATATAGTAAAGTAGAAATAAAGAGTGCATTGGCAACAAAACCGTGATCCCAACCAATGAGATAGAATATACAGTGATCAACCGTTGTGTTACAGCGCCCCCAGTCTGAAGCTAAAGTAAGCTCATTAATGCCTACCCTTAACATGGCCGCCAGCATGTAAAGTATAGGCAATCATGTAACAAGCGCCTTTTCTTAGTATTGTGTTTACATGCCTTAATAAACAAAGGAGTTTCTATTTTCATTTAATTGTAGTATCAGACAAAATATATTTATTTTCGAAAAAGTCTGGAAATAACGCAATCTTTTAACTGATATTTTTTCTTTTTTTTTTTTATTAAATACAATATTTTTATAGGCTATTAAAGATTTAACTAACATGATTGATTGAATTTTATCCTGAGAACGAAAACTTAACGTAATTTTCAAAAAACAAAACCTTTAACTACTAAGGCTTAGTGCATTAATACCCATACTTTACATTATGTGGGCAAAACGTTGGTCAAATTGCTTCAACTTTTCGAACCGGTTGCGCACTCTATTTACTTTACCTCGTTGATGCCAACCTACCTTCCTAGCAACGGCCATTTTGGTGTTAGGAAACTCATTCTGGTAAGCTATTACTATTCATTAAATAGTTAAAATGTAAATGAAATTTAGATGAAACATCCCGGGGTGGATAATTGTGGAATAAAATTGTGTTTTATTTTTAAGGTTTTCCTCTTGTTTTTTATTTCAATTTCGACTGACTGATGGGATTTGTCAAAAGAATTCATTCGCATTATTGAAAAAAAGCTAATTTTTTCCCCCTCGTGAGACACGGATTTTTAGGTTTTACTGGTAACTGGAAAACAAAGCAAATGAAGAGTTTGAATCGTTCTGCAAATATATTTGCATTACTTTCAAAATGCTCTCAAAATCAGAGCGAAGTATGGAGTGATTCAGGTACGTTAAACAAGCAGCTGATTGACGGAATATTTATTTATTTATAAACAGAGATTGCAACTATCCTATTTGTATTTATTTCTTTTATACAGTATTTTATCATATTAATCTGTAACTAAATAAAAATCGGTTATCAGGAAGAAAAAGCGAATTTTTACAGACCAAAATAAAATTTACATGTGAAAAGATACTTTGCTTTCTTTCACAGTTCTGTGGAAGTAATTTATAGAAGCACAAGATTTCGCAGTAGCCGTGATATCTTGGAGACACTTGATGAGAAATGTTAAACTGCACTTTATCGACGATATTAAAATTTACGAAATATATTCTAAATACTAACCAAACTAACAAAAAAGCTACTACCAAATAAACAACCGCCATTTTTGTATCAAACTTGGCTCAGGGTTATAAGAAGTTTGGACCCAAGTTGCCAGCCTGAAAATGCTGCTCGTACACCTTCTAGTCTCCTTTTACTATATTTATGTACTGTGCTATCCTTGTAATCCTAATTGTAATTGCAAACTTTTTATCGATAACTGCAAAAGCGTGACTGTGACCGTCAGTTTCGCTAAATGTTGACGAAGATCGAGAATCTGCCTCATGTGTCCTGCTGAAAGGATACGTGGAAATCTATCGATCTGGGAGTATTTAAAAAACGAGACAGCAATGACAGCATTTTTTTGTAATGGACCCTTGCCAACTTTCAAAATTTCTAGTAATACGTAGTACGAGATGCGTGACTTTCCTTAATAACTTTAGCTTTGGAAAGCTTGTGAAGGAAGAGCACAGTTTGTTCGAGGCCTTGCGAAAAATTTCGAATATTCAAGGTTCTGAATTCGTAATTAATTTTGATCAAGAACAAGGATTTCCGTCTTCTAGAAGCTATAAAGGTTTTTTTTATGTGCAGAACTTTATACACGAATAATAAGAAAAGGACTCTATAAAAAAAATTGCTTTAATTTCTGTGGCATAATTTGTCACCAATCTTCTAAGTTTTTAGGTATCTAAATGAATAATGGCATCTATATACATAAATGAAACATACGATAACTTGTCTGCCATTCCGATTTGGCGATGTTTCAATGTTATCTGTAGGAACATTCTGAATAATCTGCAAGGATTTTTCTTGTAAGTATAAAATTAAAACAACACACCGCTTCTCATGAATATTTTGTATATGTTGCTACAAATCGTTATTAAAACATTTTGCAATTGGGAAAATACTACTGCATCATGGCTTCCAACCAAACTTCCAAGTAATGCAGCCTTCTCAATAGTTATATATACAGTCAGCGTCCATTTTATTAGGTGCAGTTCCATGTTAAGTTAATAACAACTCGCACACAGTAATCTCTTAAATAAGTTTTTCAGGAAACATGTGACTGAAAATAATTTAAAGATCCCAGTAGAAACCATTCCAATTTCGATTTTCGATAATATATTGGTTCGGTATTTAGAGTTAAGGAAGTCGAAATATTTAAAAGCAATAACATCAGTTTAAATAACTGCTCTGAATAGTTAGTAAAACGAGCTAAAACGAAAGTAGTAACCGTCATACTAAACTTTACTAACACGTGTAAGAGCATTTTTAGCAGTTCGCGTCATAATTTTGTTAATTTTCGCTAATGTGAACTTTTTTTTTTTGCGAAACGATCTAATTTGCTAAAATTTTCAGCTTCTATAACTCTTTAATTGCTAAAAGCTTATAGCTGGAAATCGAAACTGAAATATATCTGATTGAGATCTGTAAATTATCTTCAGTTTTTTTTCATGAAACATAGAACTAAAGTGGCAGCTGAGTATATAAATGGCGGATGGATTAAAGAATTATTTTGGTTTCACTTCCAAAGAAAAGGATCCCGAAATATACATAAATATTGTGAGGGACGTGGGGTGGGGGAGAGCTCAATATTGAATTCTAGTCCATACTATCGAACTTCTTAGTGACAGTGCATGTATTTTTATTCATAAGGGTTTGTTACAATTACCCACCAATATTCTAGTGACAGCAGATACAAAAAGTGTGCTAGAACTCTCCAGTCCTAACATTTCTAGCGACGTGCATAGTTTTCTCCACGCAGGTGCATTTTCAGGAGGGAGGGGGTAGGTGCTTAGCCCCCCCCCCTTAAATCTTTGAAAGCTAGAAAAATAAAGCTATTCACAAACGCGGTTCAAAGGTTTGGGGGAAAACGCCGTGTTAAGTCAAATTTAGTCAAACGATACTCAAACAGTTGCAGCTTGTCAGGGTATAGGAAATGGGGGATAATCTACCCCTTATATTTAATTTATAACCAAGAAAGAATAAACATAAAATAAGATACTAATCAGTAAGTGCTGGAATTATGAGTCAATTTGTGGTCAGTCAATAATTGTCTTTCTGGGCCACTATTTCAGCTCCAATTCAAGATAGAAATGATTCTCAGCTCCACTAGTGAAATGAAATACGAAGTTACATATGCTTATGTTCATCATCATCATCATCATCCTCAAGCAGCCATGGGCTACGGAGGTCCAACCAGACCGTGCAATTTAGTTCTCCAAGCAAGTCTATCCTGAGCTACATCTACTGCATCTGGCCACTGCACACCAATTCTAACAAGGTCCTGTTTGACATTGTCTGCCCACCGCATCCTAGGTCTCCCCTTCTTTCTGAGGCCTTTAGGCACACTGTTCATAACCCTATTCGCCAATCTATAATTATTCATACGGGCAACATGGCCAAACCAACGGAGTCTCTCTCTGCACAATATGCTGCTTAAAGGAGGTTGCAAACTCCTTTGCCTAATCTCATCATTAGTTACAAAGTTGAACCACTTAATGCCCAAGATACTGCGTAAGCATCTGGAATCAAAATGCTTATGTTAAGATTGGGAAATGTACGATCAGGCGCATATCCAAGATTTTTTAAAGGAGTGCTAGAAGCAAGATTTTTTTAATATCCTCGAAAAATCTGGCAAGCTATATACAGATATCGTTGTTTCCAACAAGGCAAGCCACCTTTTGCGTCAATAGATAATAAGTTTCTTCTACTTACAGTGCCTCGAATGCATATGTATAAGCTTCTCTGCCCCACAACAAATGTCTTGACCACGTTATTATATCCGGCGTTGCAAGATTTTTCTTCGAGACTATTAAGAGAAAAATCTGTTTACCCCCCCCCCCCACAAAAAAATTCCTGGATACTTGCCTTCCCCACGTAATGTTAAACAGAAAGTC
Source organism: Ryuthela nishihirai (assembly GCA_038380435.1). Lineage (NCBI taxonomy): Eukaryota > Metazoa > Arthropoda > Arachnida > Araneae > Heptathelidae > Ryuthela > Ryuthela nishihirai. Next base: position 161,696 of record JAWZYU010000156.1, on the reverse strand, counting down.
GCCCCCCCCCCCCTCCCAACTTGCTAGAAATAGTTCAAAAACTTGGATGGGCTATATCCATTTCTAGTGATAGTGCAAATTTTTTATATGTAAAGCTTAATGGAAATATCCCTCACTTCCTATTCATTTAGGGGGCGAGGGTGGCTCAGTCGGTAGCGCGCCAGGCTCGTAATCTGTAGTTCCCAGGTCGAGTCCCAGCGATGAGATTTATCTCCGCAAAATTCCCCGCCGTGCCCCACGGTCAGTAGGTGACACCGATGGGCTTGGAAAGACCGCCGTCCGTCGGATGGGACGTTAAGCCGTTGCCTCGTGTGCGGGAGAGCCATACCCTGTGCACGTTAAAGAACAGGCTAGATGGCCTTGACGGGAGGCTACCATCTGTCTCCCAACAGCTGTTCCAGTGGGTCCCCTCCCCCAACCTTCTCTGAGTCTTAGGGGTCCTTGTGCCCATGGTGTGCAAAAAAAGTGCCGCTCAGAGGTAAAACAGCACGAGTTGCAAAACGGGGTGTTTTTGTGACCTGGCCATTAACACCATGGGCTAAATGGCCAGGTCACATGGACCCCGAAGGCTCAGAGAAGGTTGGGGGAGGGGACCCTTTGGAACAGCTGTTGGGAGGCAGATGGTAGCCTCCCGTCAAGGCCATCCAGCGTGTTCTTTAACTGCACAGGGTATGTCTCTCCCGCACACGGGGCGACGGCTTAACGTCCCATCTGACGGACGGCGGCCTTTCCAAGCCCATCGGTGTCCCCTACTGACCGTGGGCAGGGCGGGGAATTTTGCGGAGATAAATCTCAACGCTGACCCAGCTGGGACTCGAACCTGGGAACTACAGATTACGAGCCTGGCGCGCTACCGACTGAGCCATCCCCGCCCCGTATATATCGGTATATGGTATGATATTTATTTATTCAATATATCACCAACACGTGCATACCTGTGATTTCTTATTATTCTTATCGTATCGTAATCTTTACGCTTGACTAAAGGCACTTTGGCTTTAGAAAAATACCATCTGTTTTGACATAGGCTGGTCGTGGCACTAGCCTGGAAAGTGCCTCGCAGACAAGTTTTCGATTACAGTTAGATACATTTCCAATCACTAACTCTCTGGTAGATGCTTGAAGTCACCAAGAGAGAAAGATTGTTCGGCAGACGGTAGATCAATGGTCAGAGCATCTGACATTTTATCAGGAGGTCGTGGGTTCGGATCCCACCCGGCGAATGTCAATGTTTCCTCTATATTCATTCAGTACTTTTATGTTAATTAAAATAAATGATATGCTAACGAAAACAAAAAAATAAACGTGAAAAAAAGTTCTATTGATTTCGTTAAGGAAAGAACGTTATATTTAATACATATAAATTAGTCAATATAAATTAATTTCTCGATAGAAATTTCCAGATGGGGGAGTGACTCAGTCGGTAGGGCGCCAGGCTCGTAATCTGTAGTTCCCAGGTTCGAGTCCCAGCTCTGTCAGTGTTGAGATTTATCTCCGAAAAACTCCTCGCCCTGTCCACAGTCAGTAAAGGACACCGATGGGCTTGGAAAGACCGCCGTCCGTCGGATTGGACGTTAAGCCGTGGCGCTGTGTGCGGGAGAGCCATACCTCTGTGCACGTTAAAGAACACGCTGGATGGCCTTGACGGGAGGCTACCATGTGTCTCCCAACAGCTGTTCCAGTGGGTCCCCTCCCCCAACCTTCGGGATCCTTGTAACCTGGCCATTTAGCCCATGGTGTGCAAAAAAGTGCTGCTCAGAGGTAAAACAACCCAACCCAGATGGGGGTAGTCGCCCCTTTTGTGCCCTCCCCCTTCAGATGCTCATGCGCTTTAGACACTTTCAGAATGGAGCACTTTTGAGCGAATCAGTTCTCAAAAGAGCAACACTCAACGAAGTATTAGTGCATTCTCTATTTTGATTTTAAGCGCTGATGATATTTTTTCATCTATCTAATCATCAATCTCTTTTTTTTTCCTTTGCAGGTGATTGCTCCTTATCAGCCCCTCTACGGGATGGGCTACCGAGGAATCGTCCGATTTCGATTTTGGCGATTCGGAAAATGGATCAATGTGTATGTGGATGACCTCCTGCCTACCAGAGACGGAGAATTGGTCTTCTCCCGATGCACAGACCGAAGGGAATTCTGGGTAGCTCTACTTGAAAAAGCTTATGCCAAGTAAGTTGCTCAGCCGAGAATCCCTCTTTGAGCAATGAGTGCAGTGCAAACTGGATTAAACATGTGGGCTCAGCATATGCGACATGCAGGGTGAACTGGCCAGGCCACAAGGACCCCGAAGGCTCAGAGAAGGTTGGGGGAGAGGACCCACTGGAACAGCTGTTGGGAGACAGATGGTAGCCCCCCCCCGTCAAGGCCATCCAGCGTGTTCTTTAACGTGCACAGGGTATGACTCTCCCGCACACGGGGCCACGGCTTAACGTCCCATCCGACGGACGGCTGCCTTTTCAAGCCCATCGGTGTCCCCTACTGACCATGGGCAGGGCGGGGAAATTTTGCGGAGATAAATCTCAACGCTGACCCAGCTGGGACTCGAACCTGGGAACTACAGATTACGAACCTGGCGCGCTACCGACTGAGCCACCCCCGCCCAAAAACACGAGATGTGTATGCAAATGTTACATTATACTGATTGTGAAATATTTTACTCATTAAAATCAGGGTCGTCTACTCATTGATTTTTTCCGACCATCAAATCGCAAAGATATTGAGAAATTTTGGGCATTTGAAAGCAGACAATTAAGTCAACTTTTTGAGTAAAAGAATAGTTTTGTCACATGATAACTTCCTCTCCATCGCTGACCACGGAATATTAAAAACGTTGAACAGCGATGGTTGGGAATGTCTGGAACTTCCTTCCTGTAGTCCTGGTGTTGATGAGTTCCTTCTACGTAAACTCAATATGAGGCACAAAGATCACATGATCTCTATATGAGGCACAAAGATCACATGATCTCTCTATATGAGGCACGAAGATTTCTCTACATGAGGCTCAAAGATCACCCTTATTAGATTATCCTTTTTCTAGACTTCTGAAAACCGTCATGAAAAGAAGGAAATTGAAGTCAAATAAAGAGATACAGTTCGTTATTATCACAGACTCCTCATGCATTCACCGATGGGTTTGCAAAGGCCGCCGTCCGTCGGATGGGACGTTAAGCCATGGCCCCATGTGCGGAAGAGCCATACCCTGTGCACGTTAAAGAATATGCTGGATGGCCTTGACGGGAGGCTACCATCTGTCTCCTAACAGCTGTTCCAGTGGGTCCCCTCCCCCAACCTTCTCTGAGCCTTTGGGGTCCTTGTGACCTTGCCATTTATCCCCTGGTGTGCAAAAAAAAAAGTGCCGTTCAGAGGTAAAACAACCCAATCTCATGCACCAGACAAAGCCGTTCTTAGGAAAGAGGAACTCATATCGATAATTTCATCTTGGGACAAATGTCGCAATGCTCATGGACAATTTCAGCAAGGTCAATCAATGATTTTGCTCCTCACTTCTGACTTATCCTCATTTCATGCCAAAAATCAGTTATAAAATCAGATTCATCGGAATTGCTGCAGAGCCCGTGACACTTCCATTGCCTCCCAAGTCAGTGATGTTTCGTGCGAAAATGGTTCGGTGTGAAATCGATATTAACGCGTGGAAATGGTTCGGTGTGAAATCGATATTAACGCGTGGAAATAGTTCACTTGATGACTCAAATATATCGAAAAATCACATCTTGACCAACTGCAAAAGCCTCTGATAATTTAGTGGCATTCAAACTGTGTTCCTTCGAACTCCGGAGTTTCCAGGACATTTTCAGAGGTTCTGCAAACTCCTACGAATCATTTTAATTTTATTATGAATTTTTCTTTACAATTAAAATGACCAATAATATTTTTTCCCCTAAAAGTGTGCGGGAGAGCCATACCATGTGCACGTTAAAGAACACGCTGGATGGCCTTGACGGGAGGCTACCATCTGTTTCCCAACAGCTATTCCAGTGGGTCCCCTCCCCCAACCTTCTCTGAGCCTTCGGGGTCCATGTGACTTGGTCATTTAGCCAATGGTGTGCAAAAAAAGTGCCGCTCAGAGGTAAAAGAACCCAACCCAAATCCCATAAAAGTGTCTAATTATTGCATGTTTTTAAAAAAGAGAAAATATTATTAAAAAATAAAATAAAAATAAATAAATACCCCTTAAAAGTTTTATTTAATTTCTGCATCTGTAAAGCACACTTTTAATATATAGGGGCTCCGTGATAAATTAGTTTTAGTGACAAAAGCTCTACAGATGTTGAGTTTGAAGACCACTGTGATGAATATCCACAGCGCTCAACATTCCTTTCAATTCAGTGACAGTCAAAAAGTTCACTGAACCTGCCATTGACTCAAGTCGCGTTGTTTTGTTACTGGAATAACCCAGGAGAAATTTCTCTCACGAATCTATAGTGAACTTGTCAGCAGCTGCTTACAAATGAATGTGGCAGCAAAGAATTAAAACGTATGAATGAAAGTGATGAATTATTAGGCCAGACAGCACGAAATGGAAAGAATATAAAGCAAATTAGAAAATCCGTTCAGTCGTGTTATTCACCTGTTCCGTGTGTTCATTATTTCCGTTTTCAACTGCTATCGGTTTCATTTGGCACTGATTAAGACCTTTCAGTTTTGTGAACAGCTTTTCTAACAAATGTTATTTCGGATTAAAGCGAAGCAGAAAAGAATTAAAGTGATGAAAACTTGGCAAACCGACTCACTACGCGTTTTATATTCTTGGCCACTCTCCATTACTTCCGGTCATTTCTTTCGCTGTCATTCTCTCTCTCTCAAACAAGTGTGCGAGTGGGTTGGGTTGTTTTACCTCTGAGCGGCACATTTTTGCACACCATGGGCTAAATGGCCAGGTCGCATGGACCCCGAAGGCTCAGAGAAGGTTGGGGGAGGGGACCCACTGGAACAGCTGTTGGGAGACAGATGGTAGCCTCCCGTCAAGGCCATCCAGCGTGTTCTTTAACGTGCACAGGGTATGGCTCTCCCGCACACGGGGCAACGGCTTAACGTCCCATCCGGACGGACGGCGGCCTTTCCAATCCCATCGGTGTCCCCTACTGACCGTGGGCAGGGAGTTTTGCGGAGATAAATCTCAACGCTGACCCAGCTGGGACTCGAACCTGGGAACTACAGATTACGAGTCTGGCGCGCTACCGACTGAGCCACCCCCAGTGTGCGAGTTGTTCTTGTAAGTCTTTCTAGGTCTTTACACCTTCGAAAAGATTAATTAAAAAATCTTCGGTGAATACATAGGATAGTTCTAATTGCGATAAATTTTGATACTGTGATTATTCAATTTTTCATATTCATGCAAAATGAGCTAGATGTTAATATTATTGTATAGTCGCTCAAAAAAATATCCGAACATTATGGTTGATTACAGAATTCAGGAAAAAATATCTGGCAACTATTTTTTTAGAAATTAGTGATCTGGCAACCTTCGTGTCACGTGATTACAGAATTCATGACAAATATCTGGAGCGTGTACAGCAACTGTACACAGCAACTGTACAGCAACTGTACACGCTCCAGTTACCGTTCACAGCAAACTGGAGCGTGTGCAGTTACTGCAGTTACTGCACACGCTCCAGTTTGCTGTGAACGGTAACTGCACACGCTCAATATTTCCGTGAGTGAGCCCACACGATCTAGTATCAAAATAATATGACCACCTACAGTCGCTCAAAAAAATATCCAAACACTATGGTTGATTACAGAATTCAGAAAAATATCTGGCAACGATTTTTTAGAAATTAGTGATCTGGCAACCTTCGTGTCACTTGATTGCCAGATCACTAATTTCAAAAAAAAAATCTTTGCCAGATATTTTTGGAGCGACTGTAGATCCAGATATGGTCGGTATTTAAATGCAAAAAAACTTTGAATGAAGTAAATATTTTAATTAAAAAATTACGTGCTCAAATGGACTTGGGTTCGATCCCTGGGCAAGACATGGTTATTTGTGCTGCCTTTCTGCTGAAGTCTTACTTTCCTCAAAGACCTCCTCCATGGTGTATAAATCAGACCTCTGTGGCAAGCAGCTGCTTGACGAGTAATTTATTATTTATTTTATTAATTTGGATTTAAATAAAAATGAGATTTATTTAGTTAAAGTATATCAGATTAATTTTCTGTTATTTTGATTTGTATCATCAATAGAAGGATAACATATCGCATCTGGCGAATATGGTTGAAAAATGTAATTGAAAAAAAGATGTAAAATATAATATATTATTAACCTTATAGAATGCAAAAAGAATTTTTCATTTATACCTTATAATGAAAATCATTTGTTTTCTCATTCCCTAGGTTAAAAGTCAAACAGGTTAAAAGGAAGCCCCCTAGGTTAAAAGTCAACAGGTTAAAAGGAAGCCCCTAGGTTAAAAGTCGACTAGGTTAAAAGGAAGCCCCCTAGGTTAAAAGTCAAATAGGTTAAAAGGAAGCCCCCTAGGTTAAAAGTCAAATAAGTTAAAAGGAAGCCCCTAGGTTAAAAGTCAACTAGGTTAAAAGGAAGCCCCCTAGGCTAAAAGTCAACTAGGTTAAAAGGAAGTCCCCTAGGTTAAAAGGAAGCCCCCTAGGTTAAAAGTCGAATAGGTTAAAAGGAAGCCCCCTAGGTTAAAAGACAAATAGGTTAAAAGAAAGCCCCCTAGGTTAAAAGTTAAATAGGTTAAAAGGAAGCTCCCTAGGCTAAAAGTCAAATAGGTTAAAAGGAAGCCCCCTAGGTTAAAAATCAAATAGGTTAAAAGGAAGCCCCCTAGGTTAAAAGTCAAATAGGTTAAAAGGAAGCCCCCTAGGTTAAAAGTCAAATAGGTTAAAAGGAAGCCCCCTAGGTTAAAAGTCAAATAGGTTAAAAGGAAGCCCCCTAGGTTAAAAGTCAAATAGGTTAAAAAGATGTCCCCTAGGTTAAAAGTCAAATAGGTTAAAAAGATGTCCCCTAGGTTAAAAAAAAGTGAAATAGGTTAAAAGGAAGCCCCCTAGGTTAAAAGTCAAATAGGTTAAAAGGAAGCCCCCTAGGTTAAAAGTCAAATAGGTTAAAAGAAAGCCCCCTAGGTTAAAAGTCAAATAGGTTAAAAGGAAGCCGCCTAGGTTAAAAATCAAATAGGTTAAAAGGAAGCCCCCTAGGTTAAAAGTCAAATAGGTTAAAAGGAAGCCCCCTAGGTTAAAAGTCAAATAAGTTAAAAGGAAGCCCCCTAGGTTAAAAGTCAAATAAGTTAAAATGAAGCCCCCTAGGTTAAAAGTCAAACAGGTTAAAGTGAAGCCCACTAGGTTAAAAGTCAAATAGGTTAAAAGGAAGCCCCCTAGGTTAAAAGTCAACTAGGTTAAAAGGAAGACCCCTAGGTTAAAAGTCAAATAAGTTAAAAGGAAGCCCCCTAGGTTAAAAGTCAACTAGGTTAAAAGGAAGCCCCCTAGGCTAAAAGTCAACTAGGTTAAAAGGAAGTCCCCTAGGTTAAAAGGAAGCCCCCTAGGTTAAAAGTCGAATAGGTTAAAAGGAAGCCCCCTAGGTTAAAAGACAAATAGGTTAAAAGAAAGCCCCCTAGGTTAAAAGTCAAATAGGTTAAAAGGAAGCTCCCTAGGCTAAAAGTCAAATAGGTTAAAAGGAAGCCCCCTAGGTTAAAAATCAAATAGGTTAAAAGGAAGCCCCCTAGGTTAAAAGTCAAATAGGTAAAAGGAAGCCCCCTAGGTTAAAAGTCAAATAGGTTAAAAGGAAGCCCCCTAGGTTAAAAGTCAACTAGGTTAAAAGGAAGCCCCCTAGGTTAAAAGTCAAATAGGTTAAAAGGAAGCCCCCTAGGTTAAAAGTCGACTAGGTTAAAAGGAAACCACCTAGGTTAAAAGTCAAATAGGTTAAAAGGAAGCCCCCTAGGTTAAAAGTCGAATAGGTTAAAAGGAAGCCCCCTAGGTTAAAAGTCAAATAGGTTAAAAAGATGTCCCCTAGGTTAAAAGTCAAATAGGTTAAAAAGATGTCCCCTAGGTTAAAAAAAAGTGAAATAGGTTAAAAGGAAGCCCCCTAGGTTAAAAGTCAAATAGGTTAAAAGGAAGCCCCCTAGGTTAAAAGTCAAATAGGTTAAAAGGAAGCCCCCTAGGTTAAAAGTCAAATAAGTTAAAAGGAAGCCCCCTAGGTTAAAAGTCAAATAAGTTAAAATGAAGCCCCCTAGGTTAAAAGTCAAACAGGTTAAAGTGAAGCCCACTAGGTTAAAAGTCAAATAGGTTAAAAGGAAGCCCCCTAGGTTAAAAGTCAACTAGGTTAAAAGGAAGTCCCCTAGGTTAAAAGTCAAATAGGTTAAAAGGAAGCCCCCTGGGTTAAAAGTCAAATAGGTTAAAGGGAAGCCCCCTAGGTTAAAAGTCAAATAGGTTAAAAGGAAGCCCCCTAGGTTAAAAGTCAAATAGGTTAAAAGAAAGCCCCCTAGGTTAAAAGTCAAATAGGTTAAAAGGAAGCCCCCTAGGTTAAAAGTCAAATAGGTTAAAAGGAAGCCCCTAGGTTAAAAGTCAAATAGGTTAAAAGGAAGCCCCCTAGGTTAAAAGTCAAATAGGTTAAAATGATGTCCCCTAGGTTAAAAGTCAAATAGGTTAAAAGGAAGCCCCCTAGGTTAAAAGTCAAATAGGTTAAAAAGATGTCCCCTAGGTTAAAAGTAGCATCTCCTAGGGTTAAAAGTCAAATCAGTCAGTGTAAAATAATATACTTATTAATTTCATTATTACTAATTAAATTAGTACTTAAATTCGAAAGTTGCATTTTTGTTTAAAATTAGTTTGAAATTATATTTTGTTTCGTTTCAGACTTCATGGCTCGTACGAAGCGTTAGAAGGAGGTCAAGCTATGGATGCTCTCGTCGATCTGACCAGCGGTCTCTCAGAGCGTTATGATCTGGAATCTGCTCCACTTAATCTCTATCAGTTCCTGCTGCAGGCGTCTTCCGGTGGAGCTTTCATTACGTGCTCCAGAAAGGTCAGTGACAAAGTCGCTTCTTCCGCCATCATCATGTGGCTCAGAATATACTGCATCTCCATACATATACAGGTTGTATCTAAAAAAAAAAACGTGAGGGAGGATGGGGGGAGAGATTTTGGATTGGACCGGTAGGAACCAGAACGCAATTCCCAATGTCATACCCAGAAGCTTGTAATTTATGTATGTGGTGAGGGGCGAGGTTTTTTTTTTTTGACGTGCTTGAGTCTAATTTTCAGGGACTTCCTTAGACGCAGGCTTGATCTAAGGGGTGGGCATCCCTCCATTTGATAATGCTAGTAAGAATGATGAAAGCAAAAATGATTAAATCAGTACAGTCGCTCAAAAAAAATCCGAACACTATGGTTGATTACAGAATTCAGAAAAAATATCTGGCAACGATTGTTTTAGAATTTAGTGATCTGGCAACCTTCGTGTCACATGATTACAGAATTCAAGAAAAATATCTGGAGCGTGTACAGCAACTGTACACGCTCCAGTTACCGTTCACAGCAAACAGTAACTGCACACGCTCCAGTTTGCTGTGAACGGTAACTGCACACGCTCAATATTTCCGTGAGTGAGCCCACACGATCTAGGTCTTTGTGAGCTCACACGATCCAATGTGCTGTGAACATTAACCGCAACCGTTCCAGTTTGCTGTGAACGGTAACTGCACACGCTCCATATTCATTGCATTATATATTCATAAGCATTATATATATATTAAAAAATATCCGAACACTATGATTGATTACAGAATTCAGAAGAAATATCTGGCAACGATTTTTTAGAAATTAGTGATCTGGCAACCTTCGTGCACGAAGGTTGCCAGATCACTAATTTGTTGGAAATCCAGTTCCTTCCCCTCTCCCCCCACTTTCCTTATTATTTTCTAGATCCGGGCCTACAAGTATATGTTACCGAAACCCTTAAAAGAATATTTATATTTTCAGGAAACTATGGACCTCATTTTTTTTTTGATAAGTTTAATTAGCTGCTCAACTTAAAACCAAATTTACTAGTAGGCCTTTTGTTAAAATGAACCTTCGCATTGGACGAGAATTTGCTCATATCCGTTTTTCTGTACAGTTTTGCCAATCTTTACTTAAAGACTTAGCTTCAGTAAAATCATCCACGCTTGTTAATTTCTTTTGTTTCCATTCATGCGTGTTTTACTAGAAAGTGCATTAAACTTGCGCTTTGGGGAACGAAAATCAAACGAAATTAGCAAAAATGCAATCAAAATCAATTGCATTTCTGCTCAGTTAAACTATTGATTAACTACTGATTTAAAATCGAAAGCCCGACGGCACAACCGCTCATTTGGTAGAATTTATTATTTTTAATTGAAATTATCTCCGTCAGAGTTTCGTCTTTAAATATTAATAAATTCGCTTGTTGACGAAAAATACATCGCCAAATACCACTTGCATATTAGCGCCTAAAGATGGCTGCCACTGGGAAGAATGTTATTCCTTTGCAGAACAGGACCCCCGGACTTCTTGCCTAACGCGAATCTTTTTGGGTCAAACACTCCTCCAGCCCGTGCATTAACAAATTGCATTGTAAATCACTACGAAGTCACCTCTTCGCTAATAACACAGCCGAGGGCTAAGTATTTTAATTATCGTCAATAATTGATGGCATTCGCCTAAATGCACAAGGTTTTGAAAACAGCAGACTTCCTGTACGTGGTTCAGCGAACAAGGATAGCCGGTGTTTCAGTCTGATTATGAATAAGTGAACATTTAGGATCAGCAGTGCATAGCGGTGTACTCACTAATATATACTTCTTTTGCAGGGCGACTGGCAGATGGCCAACACAGCAGACCCTAACGGTCTCGTCTCTGGACACGCCTATACTGTCACAGCAGTAGCTAAGGTGAGTGTTTGGCCGGGTTACAGGCCTTCTGTTAATTCCATATCCTCACATACTGCACTATTCAAAGAGTCCTGTAACTGACGGAAACTGCAAACGCTTCCGCAAAGCAGACGTTTCAGTAAAGTGGGTTTTTGGAGTAAAAGATGCTTCTTAAATCTCTCTATGGCTCTGAATAAATGATGTTTGAGACTGAATGGTGTTAACGTGACTCGTTTGGCCGACTACGCTACCACTAGGCTCGTGCGAAACAAATTGTGTTTAAAAGTTGGTGATATCGATTTCCCCTCTAATTCTTGCCGCTAGAGGAACAGAGACGCTTCCATCCCAGTGTGACGTTAACGTAATCGTTGCCATAATTAAGACAACTCTGCCAAATAATTAGTATATAACTTTATTCCCACAAGTTAATTTTCCTCTTAATCAAGAAGGTAGAAGATTTCCACATTAAAGCGATAGTTTGAAACAATAGAAAATGCTTATTGAAGTTGTGTGTATATAGGAGAGTTATCCTCGTCTAAAGACCGCCAAAAGCATAAGAATTCCAAGCACTCCTTTGGGGAGGAAAATTTTTAAGGGCGACATGTTAATAATTGGATGGGTTGATTCTAATTGTATTGGATTGTTTTACCTCTGAGCAGCACTTTTTTGCACACCATGGGCTAAATGGCCAGGTCACATGGACCCCGAAGGCTCAGAGAAGGTTGGGAGAGGGAACCCACTGGAACAGCTGTTGGGTGACAAATGGTAGCTTCCCGTCAAGGCCATCCAGCTGTTCTTTAACGTGCACAGGGTATGGCTCTCCCACACACGGGGCCACGGCTTAACGTCCCATTCGACGGACGGCGGCCTTTTCAAGCCCATCGGTGTCCCCTACTGACCGTGGGCAGGGCGGGGAAATTTTGCGGAGATAAATCTCAACGCTGACCCAGCTGGGACTCGAACCTGGGAACTACAGATTACGAGCCTGGCGCGCTACCGACTGAGCCACCCGCCCCGGGTTGACTCTAATTTCGGAGCAAAATGAAATTACCATGAATGTAAAATGCAACATAACTTTTAGAGCAAATAGTAATTATGAAATTCTCTTGCTAATGATTTAAATTAGCTGAACGGACCCAACTCTGTCCGGGTCTCACTTTTAATCTATATATGATCTGATTTTCAATGCACTATAGACTAGTTTTGTTAGAACTGATCCCCCCCCCCTAACCCTTTAACATAGATTCGATACGAAGAATTGCACAGCATTACTGACGTCAGCGAGCTGTTTCCTAGCCCGTGGTGGCTTCGTATCTACGCAAACAACCGAAATTTTTATTCCCATTTCGAGAGCTTTTTGGGTACTATGTGGTTCTCCTGATACTCCACAGAATAGTCCTAATCTTCGTATGCTGTTTCCTTCTTAGTGACCTCGTGTTAGGTTAAAAATCCTGGATCTACTTACAATGCTTTCAAATAATAATGCCTTTGGGAATGCGAGGTATCTGGCAACGGGTTGGGTTGTTTTATCTCTGAGCGGCACTTTTTTTTGCACACAATGGGCAAATCAAAAATGGCCAGGTCACAAGGACTACGAAGCTCAGAAAAGGTTAGGGGACTGCACCCACTGTATAGCTGTTGGGAGACAGATGGTAGTTTGTGAGAGTTGGGAGATTATGGCTTAATATCTCATCCAATGGATGAGATATTAAGCCTTTACCAAACCCATCGGTATACCCTACTGACTGTGAGCAGGGCGGGGAGTTTTTGCGGAGATAAATCTCAACGATGGCTCATGTGGGAATCGAACCGGGGAACTGCAAATTACGAGCCTGGCACGCTACCGACTGGGCCACTCTTGCCCCCCTGGCAACGGCAGCAGATTTAAACGTTGTTATGACTCTTATGTTTATAGTTAAGGAGCAGTAAATGGCAACGACGAATTTGGCAATGACGTCGGTTTCCTGTAAGATAATATAAAAAAAAATACCCCCTCAAGCAGCTGCTTCCCACCATGGTCTAACAGAAACCTGTCAGTTGATATGCTATAGTAGAAGGTCTGTGAGGATGGCAGGACCTCAGCGAAAAACAACACATACATCCATGCCTTACCCGGGGTTCGAACCCAGGTTTCTTTGATCAGTAGCCAAGCCGCTAACCACTCGGCCACGGGACGGCTAAGAATAGCATGGTAAATATTTCTGCTTTTAGCAAGCCTCCCATTGGAATTTCGACTTCAAAGCTGGCACTGCAACTCGGTAGACAATCTGAAGCGTTTTTCACGATTTACCGATGAGTTCTGGCAATAACAGGCAGACAGACACGCAGATATATATTTCATCATTACAGATATGGAAGCAATAAAATCCACTCAGAGCCACAAATACGGTAAGATCGTTTGCGACGATAAAAATGATGTGACCGCTTGAGGCGGCAAAAAATAAAATCAGTTTTAATAGCAGAAAGAAAAGTAAACTCATATGAGCTTGCAAAGCAAATTTTTGTGAAGCGGCAAAAATAAAGTTTTTCGAGCGACTAAAAGTATATTTACGCGAGGGTAGAAAAAATAAATTTGTTTGGGGTGACAAATGCCTTGGGCTATTCGTTAAGACTCCTATCTTCACGTTTGGTCAAAAAACAATATAATTTTCACTAACGAAACATTTTTGCTTTGATATCTATATCAATAAAAGATGTCTGTCTAACGGATGTCTGTGTGTCATAACTCATTAAGAAATCATGATAGCAATTTCAGATTTTCACAAACTTTTTCTGATTGTACTCTGGATTGCAGTGCCAAATTTCAAGTCGAAAATCTAAAAGGGGAACTTTCTAGAAACAAAACTCTTTACCAGGCTATTCCTGCGGAAAACGGTAATGGCTGCCAATTTCATTATTGCCATTTACTGCTCCCGTAACTATGGAATGTAAGAGTTATAATAATATTTAAATCTGCTGCAGTTGCCAGATTCTCCACATATTTAAAGACATTATTTTTTTAAAGGGTGCTATTGCAGTATTTACGTGAGTTTTTTTTTTTTAACTAACATGGGTCACACAGGCGGAACCCGCTTACGAATTTTGGGACAGTTTGATCAAATATCTCGGGAACTACAGGCTACCAAACTCTGTCGAAATGAAAAACTCGGAAGTTTGCGACGAGGCCATGGACTATGAGAGCACGCGCTGACGCCAGTAATGACCTAAGCAACGCTGGGCAATTTTTGTTGAATCTGTGCTAAAATATCGGGGTGAGGGGCGTATAGAATCCACAAAACTAATCTTTAGTGATAAACAGAGTATACAGATTAAGAGTGAGACGAGGGCAGCTCCTGGTGCCATTCAGGGGCAGTTGTTTCTATCTGTAAATATTTATTGTAAAATTAATTTACGTTGAAAAATATCAGATGTATCAAAATGAACATTTTTTCTACCTAACGAAACATAATCTTGATTATTTTTTACATTGTCTTTTGCTTTTGGAGATTTATCATTTATTTTGATTTAGAAATATGAAAAAAAAAACATTTTTTACGTATATTTTCAATAATAAGCCGTTTTTTTGATAACGAGAAAATAGTTTCACTTTGTCGTCTGTAGACATCGAACTTTTCTCGGCAAGAATTTTTAAATTTGTCTCTATAAACAGAAAAGTTCGATGTCTGCAGACAGACAGACGACAGTGATAAAAAAAATAATCTTTTTTTGTGTGTTGGGTAGGTTATTGAAGAAATATTACGATTTGCACTTTCCGAATTTCTCGAAAGCTATAATTACGCCCTCTAAAAAGGTGCAAAAAGTTGAAGATTCCAAAATTTCAAACGACTATTGCAAACGATTTAGTTGAGCTAGAAATCTGAAATTTTGGTGGTGGAATGTGAGGATCACGAAGTTTCCATTGGAAACAATGAGTTGCACTCTTAGACCCAGGAGGTGGGAAAATGTAATTTTTTTGTTTTAAGAGATAATTATTTGTTTTCAGAGAAAAATTAAAAATTCCTTTTAGGTTGGATAGGTATTTATGAAACAATCTGCACTTTTCGAATCTCCCAAAGGTTATATTTGCGCCCTCTAATGGTCAGATCCGGACTTTGGCCTTCTGATGCCCTAAGCTACAATAAGTTTCGAGGCCCCAAAATTTCGAAAGTGGAAATAAGTTATATATTTATGATTTTGATTGAAGGGAATATTTAAAAATAAATATGAAATTTATGTGATGAAAGCATTATGCTAGTAATGGTATTCAATAAATAATGTGTAAAGCTGAGATCAACAGTGTTTGCACAATAGATTGATTTGAATATAAAATTTCGTGGCACAGTAAACTTAAATTTTTGAGGCCCCTCCTAATCGTGATGCCCTAAGTTTTACCTTTAGTTAGCTTATGCGTAAGTCCGGCCCTGCTAATGGTGGAAAAATTCGGAAATTTCAAAGGAGTATTGCAAACGATGTATTTTTGTTAGAAATTTTAATGGTGGAATGTGAAGTTCACGAAATTTTCAGTTTTCAATATCAACAATAAGTTGCATCATTAGACCCGGGGTGGGGAGTGGAATGCAACTTTTGGGTTTTAAGAGAAAAATTGTTCGTTTTTAGAGATAAAAATTATTTTAAGGTTGGATAGGTATTAATGAAATATTACGATTTGAAATTTCCGAATCTCTCAAAAGTTATAAATGCGCCCTCTAACGGTGGACAAGTTGAGCATTTCAAAATTTTAAACGATATTACAAACGACTTAACTGGCATAGTGGTTAGGCAGCTAGCAACTGTTCCAGCAGGGCAAACTTTGTGTGTTGTGTTAGCTCTAACTAAGGCAGTGGTCAGCAGTGACTTCGGTCGTAGTAGGGCATATACTTGTATGAGAAGGCCTGTAAAAGCTAGGAGTGGATTCTTCTCTGTCCTATATGTCGCAAATGAAAAAATAAAAAAAAATTATTTATGCTTGAAATTATAAATTTTGTTGATGGAATGCGAAGGTTATGAAGTTTTCATTGGCAACAATGAGCTTTTGTGTTACGCAGCTTTTGTGTTTTAAGAGATAATTGTTTGATTTTAAAGTTAAGTTAAAAGTTCTTGGGGTGAATAGGTATTGACGAAATCTTACGATCTGCACTTTTCAAATCTCCCAAAATCTATAACTATGCCCTCTAACTTTGGAAAAAATCGAAAATTCCAAAAAATTTAACGAATATGGCAAATGATATATTTATGATATAAATTTGAAATATTGGTGGTGGAATATAAAGTTCACGAAGTGTCTATTGCAGCAGTGAGTTGACCCTTACGCCTACGGGTTGGGTGCGAAACGCAAATGCTTTGTTTTTAGAGGTAATTGGAAAACCCTTTTTTAGTTCGATTGGTACTAATGAAATATAATTTATATTTTGCAGATCCTTAGGTAGTTTTAATTTATATCGTTAGAGATCACTAAATGTGGAAATGGTGAAACTTTTAACGAATGTTGCAAGTGTCTGTTTATGGCAATAATCTGCCCTTATTGGTGTGAGAAAAGCAATTCAAATTTAAGAAATAAAAGACAAATACTTTTTATATTGCATATAAGTAGTTATGTTGCATATAGTTTTCGATTTGTTTTCAGGCATACTCAATTGTATTATGATATGCATCTGCAACTGTGTTCATTAATGAATTCTTAGAACTACATATTTCTATTTCGAAACACTGATTTGTTTTATTTCGAACATGAAATTTTTGGGCCCTCCCTGAAAAAAATTCTCTCCCACCCCTCCCCACTAAAAAAAATTTGCACTGACGCCCATACATATATGCAACTAATTTTAATATGCCAGCGGTTGTACATGAAGTTCACGAATTTCTTCAGAGCTGTCGCAATCAGTATGTTTTGCAATGATGGAAAAAATCGAAAATTTCACCCATTGGTATGAAAAATGTCCATACCAATGGACATTTTTCATGTGAATGTTGAATTTTGTGGTATTTCAATTAACTTAATAACTGTGTAGTATTTTAATTAAATAATTTTATGCCAGAAACTATTTCCCAATCGGTCATACAAGAATCAGATCGACCGCACTGAATTCTGTTTGATAGATTGTTGAAAACTGCATTAGAATAATATTTTGTAATCATCTTGTCTCGAAGCCTTAATTCTCTTGTCAACAAGTCTTATCGAGACTCGTCAGATAAGGAAAAGCTTACGTAATATGTTGAAATAATAGATCGCTTGAACTCAATTTAAACAAACTACAAAACATACTACAAATGAGTCGTAAAGTGATTCACACAAATTTTTTACAAAAGCAAAACAGGTTATAAGTTTTATTCTCCGTTTCATATTTCTTCGAGAAGTTCAAAAATGTTTATGGATATCATGTCCGATAGATGGCGCTTGCAATGTTTGCCGGTCTCCTGTTGCCATTTTAACACGAGAGGTTTGTCAAATAGATAAATTACATCCATTCTCACCTCCATCCAATCAATCTTCGGGTAATATATGCATGTAGAGTTAACACACGTTATCGGCATTATTAATGCTAGGGAAAATAGTGGATGATTTTTCAAAGAATGTAACTCTTCTACTTATTAAAAGCATTAAATGTTTCATTTTTAACTATTGTTTTAGCTATTATAGAGTGAAAATGTGATTTTTATATATATAATATTACAGATATTAATTTATTTACCAACAAATTGTAAAAAAACCTCAGATAATTATAAAATTAATTAATTATATATACAGGCACTCCTCGATTTACGTACTTAATCGTTTTTTTTTTTCATATACATAAGTCCGTTTTATATGCAAGTTCAACTTCGGTCTTATAGATACTGAATATATGCACAGTACAGTACAACTCACCGAGATTATAATATCCAACAAACTTCACCAGACCGTATGTACAGTATTGTTCGCAGCATTTTACCATTTGTAACCGAGTTAAATGAGGTGGAAAAAAACACATTGGATAATAAAGTAGAGTAGTATTTATTCAAAAGTAATTTTTTGAAGTACAGTTGTTTGTAACATGCTTTATAGCGTAAAAAAAAGATACAATATACAAGACCAAAAATTAACAAGAGTTTAATTTGCTCGCATTATTGTCCTAGTTGTGGAGATGGAGGATCATAATCTTTCGATGGCACCGGTTCTGGTGATCTTGGAGCAGATTCACTGGTCGTGGTACTATCTGTGGATGTGGATGCCTTATGTTCACGTCCACTTTCCTCTCTCTTTAAAAACTGATGGATTTTAATCTGCACAGCTTTCTCTTCTTCTCTCCGTAGATTAGTTTCTAGCAGGCAATGACATTGTTTATACCTGCTGCCACTTTGGTGAACCTCTCTGTATTAGGATCTTGTACGTAGAAAGATGATACTGCTTTATCTATTAAAAAAAAAGCTTCAGCTAGCAGATAAATATTTTTAAACAACTTCTTTTTCTTCAGTGGACTCCTGCTATCTGTTTTTAAGGTTCGAAGAGATCGTTGGTCAGCTCCTGAGAATGGCTTTCCAACAATTGGTAAATACACTCTTCTTCCACCTCCAGATCCAATTGTTTTCAAGCTCCACCACGTTTCTCGCTCTGACTCTACCTCTTCATATGTACAGTCGCTTAAAAAGGTATACGAACAATATGGTTGATTACAGAATTCAAAAAAAAAATCTGGCAACGATTTTTTTAGAAATTAGTGATCTGGCAACCTTCGTGTCACGTGATTACAGAATTCAAGAAAAATATCTGGAGCGTGTACAGCAACTGTACACGCTCCAGTTACCGTTCACAGCAAACTGGAGCGTGTGCAGTTACTGCACACGCTCCAGTTTGCTGTGAACGGTAACTGCACACGCTCAATATTTCCGTGAGTGAGCCCACACGATCTAGTATCAAAATAATATGACCACCTACAGTCGCTCAAAAAAGTATCCGAACACTATGGCTGATTACAGAATTCAAGAAAAATATCTGGCAACGATTTTTTTAGAAATTAGTGATCTGGCAACCTACGTGTCACGTGACACGAAGGTTGCCAAATCACTAATTTCTAAAAAAATTGTTGCCAAATATTTTTTCTCGTAAATTTCCGTTTGTTTATAACAGCCTTCCGTTCAAGATCATTTTAGTACTGGACAGTGCTGCTGGCCATCCACTCACCTGGATGATTTTCATCCACCAAAACCAATTTTTGCCAATAACCCCCTGATCCATTCCGGCTTGTAATCCTCGTTAACAAAAATGTCTTACAAGAACTTTGGATATTTTTTGGCAGCTTCCTCATCGTCATTAGCTGCCTCACCGCTCACTTCAATGTGATCAGATTTGTTTGTGTATTGAAGCGTGTGTATCTAACCATCTATGACTTGCATTAAAGGTCTCTTCAGCAGCATTTTCGCCTGTCTTTCAATATTTATTATATCTTATTATATTTATTTATTTTCTTTATGTCTTTAAATAAACCTTTTGCTTTTTCTTGAATGAGCTGTACGTTACAAGGCATTCGTTTCCGTTGCTTATCTTCCAGCCACACACTTAAAAGTTTCTCTATTTCTCCAATTACCGGACTTCTTTTCTCGCGAGGGGCGGGGGTGGCTCAGTCGGTAGCGCGCCAGGCTCGTAATCTGTAGTTCCTAGGTTCGAGTCCCAGCTGGGTCAGCGTTGAGATTTATCTCCGCAAAATTCCCCGCCCTGCCCACGGTCAGTAGGGGACACCGATGGGCTTGGAAAGGCCGCCGTCCGTCGGATGGGACGTTAAGCCGTGGCCCCGTGTGCGGGAGAGCCATACCCTGTGCACGTTAAAGAACACGCTGGATGGCCTTGACGGGAGGCTACCATCTGTCTCCCAACAGCTGTTCCAGTGGGTCCCCTCCCCCAACCTTCTCTGAGCCTTCGGGGTCCATGTGACCTGGCCATTTAGCCCATGGTGTGCAAAAAAGTGCCGCTCAGAGGTAAACAACCCAATCCATTTGGAATCTTCGGCAAATTTTGCTTCGCCCTGTGCACGTTAAAGAACACGCTGGATGATGGAAAACACGCTGGATGTCAAGGCCACCCAGCGTGTTCTTTAACGTGCCATACCCTGTGCACGTTAAAGAACACACTGGATGGCCTTGCCGGGAGGCTACCATCTGTCTCCCAACAGCTATTCCAGTGTGTCCCCTCCCCCAACCTTTTCTGAGCCTTCGGGGTCCATGTGACCTGGTCATTTAGCCCATGGTGTGCAAAAAACTGCCGCTCAGAGGTAAAACAACCCAACCCATTTGGAATCTTCGGCAAATTTTGCTTCGAAAATGTTTTATGGCTTCGTGACTGATCGAGTTTGTTTACAATGCGTTGCCATCGATACGATCACTTTAAAAGTGTTTCTCCATCCTTGTCATGTCTTAGAGAGCGAGGATTTAGGAATGAGGACCGGCCACGTAAAAGGAAACGCTTCTGTGAAAGGAGCACTTGATGACATTTCTTTCTCATC
The DNA here is from genome assembly GCA_038380435.1 of Ryuthela nishihirai. Classification (NCBI taxonomy): domain Eukaryota; kingdom Metazoa; phylum Arthropoda; class Arachnida; order Araneae; family Heptathelidae; genus Ryuthela; species Ryuthela nishihirai. The sequence continues at coordinate 141,382 of JAWZYU010000156.1, read as the reverse complement.
TTTCTCATCAAGTATTTCGTTCACAGCAGCTGTATACTACTAAAGAAAATAAACTGAAAGTAATGAATTATCACAGGAAAATGTCCTGTAGACAAGAAACACTTCAAATAATTAGCTGGGAAAAAATTGCTTGTTCTGAGTGGGATTCGAACCCACGTCTCCTAGAAGCATGCCAGGCGCCATAAGTGCTTGGTCTAGCGGTTATGATGTCTGGTATGCTTCTGGGAGACGCAGGTTCGAATCCCACTCAGGGCGAGCAATTTTTTTCGCATCTAATTAATTCAAATTTCCTCATGTTTCTATCAATATCGAATTTTTTTAATTCTTCTTCCAGGTGCCATTACAAGAGGGAAACAAAGTGAACCTTGTTCGGATACGAAACCCATGGGGAAATGATGTGGAGTGGAATGGCTCTTGGAACGATAAGTAAGAATTGTGACCTAAAATTTCCTTGACAGTAATCTAGAATTAGATAAGTTATTGCATTCTGTATAAGCCCGTTTCCAATTCAAAATAAGCAGTTCTTAACCGATAGGCTACAAGTAAATAATCTTGTTTTGAAATCGGAAAGGACGAAACAAAATCAAACCCAAAAGCTCCAAATGAAGCATGAAAGCTTAAAAGAACTATGTCACATATTTGAAGCTTTATAAGTGCCTTGTACATTGAGATAAAGACAGCTTAGCCGGTGGCACGCCAGGCTCATAATCTGCAGTTCCCAGGATTGAGATTTCTCTCCGCTAAACCTTGCCCTCAGAAAGGGGACACACATGGCCTTAGAAATACCGCCGTCCATTGCATGGGATGTTAAACTATGGCGCCGTGTGCAGGAGAGCCATGGTGGAGTGGTATCTTCCACCTGTTTTCTAACAGCTGTACATTAGCCCATTGTGTGCAAAAAGTGCGGCTCAGAGGTAACATCCCTCTAGTAATGATTAGAAACATTTAGATAGCTGCCAACGGAGATTCTACGAAGCAGTGGACATTTTTAATCGTGGGTCTGAGGAAGGAAGCAAAATAATATTTGATACCTAAGAAGGTATCAAATATTAATATCTTTCAGTATCTTTCAAGCAGCTGTTTGAGGGGGTATTTATTTTTTATTTTTTTTTATTCATATTCATATACATGTGGTGTTGAACATGTAAAAATTATAGTTTGTTTTTCGGTTTTTCATTTTTTTTCTTTTGGATTTGTCCTGTAGATATTTAAGAAAAAATATTACATATTTTGTGAATATTTTTGTCAAACTATATTTTCGCAATTTCCTATTGTTTGTAAAATTTTCAGTTTCTGTCGCTTGCAAAGATTTATTGTTTTCTTTCCAAAAATTCTGCAATTTTAACAAAATGTAACAAATATATTTTGCTAATCTAGATTTTGCCCCATTTTAAAGATTATTTTTATACTTTTTTTTCCTCTGTTTTTTTCTCGCAGTTTTAAAAAATATCGATATAGCTTCTCTCTACCTTACGAGCTTCCAACAGGCCATTACATGAAGAAGATATAAGGGAAAAACAATACGAACTGATATCGGAATTATTCCTCTTATGTATGTGAATAAAGGTGGTTGTACTGATCATTAGGTGAAGAAAGGTAGTTGCATAGCTGATCATTAGGTGAAGAAAGGTAGCTGCACAACTGATGAATAGGTGAAGAAAGGTAGTTGCATAGCTGATCATTAGGTGAAGAAAGGTAGTTGCATAGCTGATCATTAGGTGAAGAAAGGTAGTTGCATAGCTGATCATTAGGTGAAGAAAGGTAGTTGCATAGCTCATCATTAGGTGAAGAAAGGTAGTTGCATAACTGATCATTAGGTGAAGAAAGGTAGTTGCATAGCTGATCATTAGGTGAAGAAAGGTAGTTGCATAGCTCATCATTAGGTGAAGAAAGGTAGTTGCATAACTGATCATTAGGTGAAGAAAGGTAGTTGCATAGCTGATCATTAGGTGAAGATTAGCTGATCTGTGGTAGAGTGATTTACCGTGATTAAACTTTACTAGGTCGCTAACACGGCAATGTTTAAAATCATTGTGCTACATAAACTGATCATATTCTGCGAGATCAACTGAATGGGGTTGCTACATTGACTCTTCTTTCCTGGCTGTAGTAAAAAAAAATTATGACTTCGTAATGCTTTCTTTGCGTGGTTACATTTCAAACACAGTTGTTATATAAACATTAGCATTGTGCATCATTACATAACGAGGTATCATTGACATGTTCTGTTCTAGTTTCGTTTCAGGAGTAAATTAATAAGATCGCGTTGTGTGAAAGCCAGGTGATGTCATTGTGTTTAACTTTCTATGATGGGATATATTTTTTCGTGTTTTCTCCCACCTTCAAAGTTTTGTTGTAGTATAGAGCCAGTATTGCCAATTTTGTTTTATTTTAAGCAAATTTAGTTTCTTCCGCGCTCTTTTCTGTTAGAATATTTTATCGTTTGGTTTTTGTTTTTAAAACTTAGTTTGTGTCTTTCGAAAACTGGGTTTTTAATTTTATGTGGAACTAAATAATTCATAGGGAACTAAATAAAACTATTTTTGATTTCGCTTTTTAAGTTATTACGTTTGTCATTTTCTCCCTTCTAGAAGTTTAAAAATCTAAATTAAAAAACAAAAACAGTTAAGGCTCGAGTTGTTTAATTTCTTCTTCTCTAAATGCATGAATTTATTTTTTATTTTAAGTTATCATATGGCGTTTAGAGAAGAAAGAAGTAAACAATTCAAAGCAATGTTTTTTCCGCAGTGTAGACTAGGGGTTCTCAACGTGGGATACGCGGCAAAGTTTTTGGGGGTACGCCGTGAGAGCTCAAAAGTCGATTACCTAGGTAAAATGTTTATCATTTTATAAGATTTGTTAAATTGTTTATGTCATTTTTTGTGTTTATCAATATATGTAATTTATGAATACAAAATTTAATGTGTATATATATGTTTCATTTCATTCCCATTGTTATACTATAACTATAGTTTTATCTACCTATACAAGGGGTACACCAGTTACATACACATTTCCAGGGGGTACGTGAAGCATAAAAGGTTGAGAACCACTTGCACAGAGATTATGGCTAGTTTGCACTAGCACGGATTACTGGCACCAATTCAACTTGCGCAAAGTTGGGACTTCCCAAACTTACGTTTTCATGCATGCATAGGGGCGGGGCTGGCTCAGTCGGTAGCGCGCCAGGCTCGTAATCTGTAGTTCCCAGGTTCGAGTCCCAGCTGGGTCAGCGTTGAGATTTATCTCCGCAAAATTCCCCGCCCTGCCCACGGTCAGTAGGGGACACCGATGGGCTTGGTAAAGGCCGCCGTCCGTCGGATGGGACGTTAAGTCGTGACCCCGTGTGCGGGAGAGCCATACCCTGTGCACGTTAAAGAACACGCTGGATGGCCTTGACGGGAGGCTACCATCTGTCTCCCAACAGCTGTTCCCATGGGTCCCCTCCCCCAACCTTCTCTGAGCCTTCGGGGTCCATGTGACCAGGCCATTTAGCCCATGGTGTGCAAAGAAGTGCCGCTCAGAGGTAAAACAACCCAACCCATGCATGCATATAGCGGTTACATTGAGCCAAAAGTTCGCCAGTTGGTTATTGGCGCTAGTAATCCATGCAAGTGTCAATTAGCCTTTAGTTTGGTGACAAGCAATGCAGAGTTAATAAGGTGTCTTGAAAATTTTGTGATTATGCTTTATTTTCTGAATTGACAAAACTTGAGTTCGAAAATTATGGTTTTATTAGCTCGTTTTTGAATATGAGCTATCGTTTACCTTTTATGGCCTATCCGTCTGTAGATATTCAACTTTAAGATTCGCATTTTTGAGTCTTCCAAAAGTTTCAATTTCGGCCGCTGGCGAGAACTACAACTATACATTTTAAACGACGTATTTGCTTTAATGTCAGATATAGCATACAACTCGTTAAGGTTGTTCCACGTGGAACTCGCCCCCCCTATCTTCTATCAGGGGTGGGGGGAAATTCCAAATAGGTTACGACGGTCATTATATGAACGTTCATTTGACACCAAACTCGTAACTGAAGGTTACGATTTTTTTGGAGTTTGGAGCGTTTGGAAGATAGAACGACTTTCACATTTCCCGTTTTTAGGGGGGGAAGAAAACATGGGGTAAATCTTTTCTACCTTCATCCGCTTCGCAAGCTTTCATTTGACGCATAGCTTGTTACTTTCCGCACTCGCATTCAAGAGATATAGGGGCACAATCGTTTTCATATTTCCCTCTTTTTTAGGGGAAATATGAAAACGATTAGGGAGGGAATAAAACATGGGGGTTCAATTTTTTTTATAGCCTAAGATACTTCCTGCTACACAAGATTTCATTTGACGTAAAGCTGATTACTTTCAGCATTTGCATTCTGGAGATATGGCGGAAAAATAGTTTTCATATTTCCCCTTTTTTAGGGGGGAAGAAAGCATGGGGGTCATTTTTTATAGTTTGTGACACTCCCCGCGTCACAAGCTTTCATTTGACACATAAATCAATAGATTCCTCCTTCGCGTTCGAAAGATATGGTGGAATCACTGTTTTGATAAATCCACAAACCGACCAATGTTAAGAGAAAAGCGATACGAAGATAGGTAAATAAAAACAAAAACTTGGTGTTCAGTCAATCAATAGCTTTCATAAATGCTTACTTTCTAACTTATCACACGCAGGTTTTTAACCTTGGCTATTTTAATCGCCTGTTTCGTATGCTAATCCACAGAAAAAACCAGAGAAATTTATGAATCTGTCCACGAAATTAAGTAGTGGCGAACATAATTCTGTCACTTCAATTCGAGAAATTCTCACAAGTTCTCCTTGAGTTGCTGCCCAGCAAAATGCACACACTGTTCGAGTTGGGTTGGGTTGTTTTACCTCTGAGCGGCACTTTTTTGCACACCATGGGCTAAATGGCCAGGTCACAAGGACCCCGAAGGCTCAGAGAAGGTTGGGGGAGAGGACCCACTGGAACAGCTGTTGGGAGACAGATGGTAGCCTCCCGTCAAGGCCATCCACCGTGTTCTTTAACGTGCACAGGGTATGGCTCTCCCGCACACGGGGCCACGGCTTAACGTCCCATCCGACGGACAGCGGCCTTTCCAAGCCCATCGGTGTCCCCTACTGACCGTGGGCAGGGCGGGGAATACACGCTGTTCGAATAAACAAAGAGTGGACTTAGGAGTTTTAATAATTATTGCCAGGTGGCAGCAAGATATCATACATATTTCTCTCCATTTTAATAGTCGTTTTAAAAGAAATTCCCGTAATCTACGGAGGAAATGCAAGTTACTGAACCGCAGGCGAAACAATATTGAACAGATATATTATGGAAAGAAAAGATTATATTACATTTAATTCCCAAATAAGTTTTTTAGAAACTACTAAACCAGGGCAAATGTTTTTGAACTGGAACGGCGTTCCGGCTCGTTCTTGTCTTGATTTGGTTTTAGATCAGAGCCTGCTTGAAAATTATGTGTAATAAATTCATACGCTTATTATTTTTTCGACTCCTCTCTGGCCGCCCTGTCCACGGTCAGTAGGGGACACCGATGGGCTTGGAAAGGCCGCCGTCCGTCGGATGGAACGTTAAGCCGTGGCGCCGTGTGCCATACCCTGTGCGCGTTAAAGAACACGCTGGATGGCCTTGACCGTAGGCTACCATCTGTCTCCCAACAGCTGTTCCAGTGGGTCCCCTCCCCCAACCTTCTCTGAGCCTTCGTGGTCCATGTGACCTGGCCATTTAGCCCATGGTGTGCAAAAAGTGCCGCTCAGAGGTAAAACAACCCATCCCAACAACTCCTCTCTGGTTTTTAAAAAGGTTTCGAAGTGATATGCCCACCTGCCTGGATCCGATCCTCAATGACGTCATTCATTGGGTGACAGATGCACGAAGCCTATGGTTGAAGCCATCTCGAATGCTGTCTCGCGTGCGCAGGATGTTAAGATAAGGTAGTTTGTTCAGCACTCTGTGATAATGGAAAACAACGAAATGATCGTTAACGGCCTTCACTTCATGCACTAAATCACGTTAAAAATATCGCTTTGGAGATGTTTGAAAATGACTTTTTCGTGACTAGTTGGCGGGAAAAGAGTTCCTCATACGAAATGGGAATCTGGCGGTTTGTATTTTTGGGTTATCAGAAAATAATAGTGATTGGCTAAGTCGGTTATTGCGCCAGAATCGTAATCAGCAGTTGCCAGGTTCGGGTTCCATCTGTATCGGTGTTGAGATTTTAATCCTCTAAAACCTCACTCGTGTCCTCGGTTAGAAAGGGAACACCGATGGACTTGGAAAGGCCGCGTGCGTCGGATGGGACGTTAAACCGCGGCTCTGTGTGCAGGAGAGCCATACCATGTGACATTAAGGCTGTTGGGTTGTTTTACCTCTGAGCGGCACTTTTTTGCACACAATGGGCTAAATGGCAAGGTCATATGGACCCCGAAGGCTCAGAGAAGGTTGGGGGAGGGGACCCACTGGAACAGCTATTGGGAGACAGATGGTAGCCTCCCGTCAAGGCCATCTAGCGTGTTCTTTAACGTGCACAGGGTATGGCTCTCCCGCACATGGGGCCACGGCTTAACGTCCCATCCGACGGACGGCGGCCTTTCCAAGCCCATCGGTGTCTCCTACTGACCGTGGGCAGGACGGGGAATTTTGCGGAGATAAATCTCAATGCTGACCCAGCTGGGACTCGAACCTGGGTCTCTGAGAGGCACTTTTATGCACACCATGGGCCAAGTCATAAGGACCCCAATGGACAAGGGAATACGACTCACATACATTAGGGAACAGATGGAAGTCTTTCGTGAATACTATCCATTTCTGTTACCTTTTCAGATCCACAAATTAAATAAAACATATTTTAAGTCTTAAAAGTTAGTTTTAAAAATGAAACATTAAAATAAAAGTTGATATTTTGGAAATATACATAGCGTGATCATTTAATTAGTGGACAGAAGCAAAAAGTTACATTAAATATCATCCTTTTAATCTTCCTGACATTTGTCTTTCTCAAAATACTCTGCCTTGAACTTCACACATTCTTGCCATCGTTGTATCCACGCATTAAAAGCGTCTTTGAAGCCATTTTTCGAAAGTGTGTCATTGTGGCTTTGCAAGCTTCATCATTGGATGCGAAATGTTTCCCTTTCAAAGCTTTCTTCAGTCACGGAAAGAGGAAAAAATCACAGGGTGCTAAGTCCGAGGAATATGGAGGATGCGGAAGAACCTCGGCACCTATGGCAGTGATCACTGGCTGCACAATATTAGCCGTATGGGGCCTGGCGTTGTCGTGATGGAGAAACCAAGTCACACCAGAAAGTTGCGGACGTTTTTCACGAATGGCACGCCGAAGTTTGGTTCTGAGAATCTTCGAGTAGGTTTCCTTATTCATGGTTGTTCCACGAGGCACAAAGTGAGTAACAAGAATACCTTTTGATGTCAAAAAAACACAAGAGTCATTTATTTCCCAGCTAAACAAGAATCCCGAATTTTCTTGGGTCTTGTAAATCGGGATGCTTCCATTTTCTCGACTGTTGTGTCGTTTCAGGATCGTAGTGAAAGATCCAAGTTTCATCGCAAGTCACAATTCGATTCATGAAGGTTGGACCCTGGCTTTCAAAGTATTGCCAGGCGCTTTCGATTTGCTTAGGAGTTATTGAGGAAGAAGGCTGACCGGGTCTTGGGTCATCGACAATAGATTCGTGTCCTTTTTTGAATCGCTTATGCCACTTAAAAATGACAGACTTATGAAGACAGTCATTACCATAGGCTTCACTCATCTCTTCAACGGTCGTAGCACCACTTAGTCCTCGCCTAACACAATAGCGAATGACATACCTCTCTTTAATACGGGGTGGGGAGTGGGTCCCGAAGGACCCACTCCCCACCCCGTATTAAAGAGTGCTTTCCCCATGGGGAGTGGGTCCCGAAGGACCCACTCCCCATGGGGAAAGCACGTGCTCCGTCTCACGACACTACACGTGCTTGGCAAAAGAGAAGCCTAGAAGTAGAAGATGAAGTTTGTCTTAGAGCAGACCAGTAGGGACTTGGAGTATGCGTGGCGTTAAAGGGGGTGCTGAGTGCAGCACGGGGTGAAAGTAAGAAAATAAGTAGTAGAGAGACAGCAGTTCCGGACCTCAAAGGAGTGAGTCGGAGCCCGAATGACATACCGCTGTTCCGTCTGAATTTCCGACATTCTCAACGAACGTCTATGACACGCAACTCGAATCACAATCTTAACACAACAGCAGTCGACGCCAAATGATCTTGGCACATGGAACCTCCTTCGCAGCGGTCACGCACAGCGCCATCTAGTGTTACTTTGGAAAAAGCGCTACGTACGAGTACTTATGGCGTCAATCCACGAATTGAATGATCACCCCTCGTATTTATAATTCATAATGATAAAACAAACAATCACGCAATAGATTTATTTTACACAATCAAAAGATTGTTTTTCTCTTCCCTCTGTAAATAATCGATTAAACGCTGTCAAATGATAAAGAATCTTTTGGTTTTATTCTGCTGTTTGCATTACATCGTTTTCTGTATCTGTTGTATCTGCAGCGACCCCAGGTGGGCGGAAGTGGACCTAGTAACGAAACAACAGTTAGAGTGGAGAAGACGAGATGACGGAGAATTCTGGATGGAGTACCAGGACTTCTGTCGGGAATTCGAAGAAGTCACCATTTGTACCTTGGGGCCAGACTTTGACGGTGATGGAGTTGCTGAAGAAGCTGGAATGGTAAATAACTCTCTGATATCTTAAAAACGATTTCCAACAACGAAGTGGGCCTCACAAGATACGGGATCGTGAATAGTAGCTACCATCGTGAATAGTAGCTACCTGCACTCCAGTTTGCTGTGTGGCCAAACCCTATTCTAACTAAGAGGGAACTTTGCAAGGAGGGAATATTTTTAACCAGTAAAAAAAATAGTCTTGCTAAAAAAAATACCTCCTCAAGCAGCTGCTTGCCACAGAGGTCTGACAGGAAACTGTCAGTTTATATGCCATAGTAGAAGGTCTGAGAGGATGGCAGGACCTCAGCAGAAAAACAACAAACACAACCATGCCATACTCGGGGCTCGAACCCAGGTCCCGTAAATCAGTAGTCAAACGCGCTAACCACTCGGCCAAAACCACAGATAAAAGTAAACCCTAATCGTCCATTTTCTTTTACGAATAAAAAAAATAGTTCTCCTAGACATACCAGGATTTTTTTTTTTTGAGAGTCCGAATTTTTTCCCGGGGTAGTGGGGCTGTTGACTTGAGTAGAGTTTCTCAGTTAGTAAAATATTCCACTGGACATGAAGGGTTGAAATAATATTCTATATGGAATAAAAAATTATATATGTTTTTTTAATTTTATGTGTTGGACTAATCAACTATGGTGCTAAAGTAAATTTATAAAAAAGACAATTATTTTGAATTTCAAAACAAGTAGACACAAGTTTGAGATTTTGCATTAGGACCGGTTTTTCGAGGGGGGAGCCCCTTGTACGTCTCTTCTAGAATTATTAATAATACAGTAAATATTAAAACAAATCAAAACATTTATTATTTCTTTTAAGAGTAAATTAAATTCTTCCTAAAATGATTCAGTTACAGATTAAAACAAAAGAAAAAGAAATCCACCGCTATAATTTCTTTTGTGAGTAAAAACAAAAGTCCTATTATAATCTTTAACAACAAAATAACGATTAAAGAAAATATAATACGATAAATAGTCTTCAATATTCTATTTTGAGAGTCAGAAACAAATAGTTCCATTCAGAATGGTCAACAGTGAGTTGCAGACGAGAGCAAACCGCCATATTTCTGTATTTTCCTTTTGCCAGTAAAAAATATTCCTTCTTAGAATGATTAACAATAAGCTTCAGATTAAAAATAACACAATGCATTTCCAATATTTTCTTTTTCCTTGCAGGTGAAAGCAATCCGAGGAAGATGGGAAGTGGGGAAAAGCAGTGGGGGATCCCGCAACAATCTCGAACTCTTCGCCAGAAACCCCCAATACCTTCTCTCTGTTTACGAATACGGTAAGAATTCTTAATTAGGGAGGAAATAATTTGGAAGAGAATTTCTACTTAGAATCATCACATTAATAAAAAATATACCCCCTCAAGCAGCTGCTTGCCACAGAGGTCTGACAGGAGCTTGTCAGTTTATATGCCAGAGTAGGTCTCTGAGGATGGCAGAACCTCAGCAGAAACACGACACATACATCCATGTCTTACCCGGGGCTCGAACCCAGGTCCCGTAGATCAGTAGCGAAGCGCGCTAACCACTCGGCCACGGGAATAACAAAATAGCCGTAATACCGGGCGGAAACGGGGCGAGGGTGGCTCAGTCGGTAGCGTGCCAGGCTTGTAATCTGCAGTTCCCAGGTTCGAGTCCCAGCTGGGTCAGCGTTGAGACTTATCTCCGCAAAACTCCTCGCCTGCCCATGGTCAGTCGGGGACACCGATGGGCTTGGAAAGGCCACCATCCGTAGGATGGAACGTTTAGCGGTGGCCCCCTGTGCGGGAGAACCATACCCTGTGCACGTTAAAGAACACGCTGGATGGCCTTGACGGGAGGCTACCATCTGTCTCCCAACAGCTGTTGCAGTGGGTCACCTCCCCCAACCTCCTTTGAGTCTTTGGGGTCCTTGTGACTTTGCCATTTAGCCCATGGTGTGCAAAAATGTGCCAAGAGATAAAACAATCCAACTCAACCCGGGAGGAAACGAACGAAAGGCTGACACGCGTTTAGTCATGGCCGTCTATTTAGTGTTCCGTAGTGTGATGTCATCAGTGACGAACATTTTCGATTCCCCGTGGTTCCGTGGATACTTGACCGATAGATCCCAAATTTCTTGAGATGGTCCCACTTAGGTGTAACCATATTGGGTTAATAGATTGGGTTCCTAGCTGTCTTGGGTCGGAAGTAATCCCTTTACAAGTGTCCGAAAGTTCTGAGGGCGCTGCAGTCGCCTACCTTGTAAATGGAGTATAATGCCCTCAACCTATCAATAGTTATCATTATCCTTCATCTCATCCTCAACTTATCAATCGTTATCCTTATCTTGCATCTCCTCCTCAAGTTATCAACCATTATCTTGCGTCTCCTGCCCAATTTATCAACAGTTATCCTGCATCTCCTTTTCAACTTGTCAATCATTTTCATGTGTCTCTTCCTCAACTTATCAAATGTTATCCTTATCCGATGTCTCCTCCTCAATTTATGTCCCCGCCCTGTCCACGGTCAGTAGGAGACACCGATGGGCTTGGGAAGGTCTCCGTCCGTCAGATGGTATGTTAAACCGTGATTCAGTGTGCTGAAAAAAGCCATACCTTGTGCACGTTAAAGAACATTCTGGATGGCCTTGACGGGAGCTACCATCTGTCTCCCAACAGCTGTTCCAGTGGGTCCCCTCCTCCAATCTTCTCTGAGCCTTTGGGTCCATGTGACCTGGCCATTTAGCCCATTGTGTGCAAAAAAGTGCCGCTCAGAGGTAAAACAACCCAACCCAATCCTCAACTTATCAACCTTTGTCTTTAGCCTATTCCTACTCCTAATCTTTTCAACCTTATCTTTCTCCATTATTTATTCAATGTGAATAAAGATTGCTGTTTTGCTTTGTGGGGTATCTACGTTGTTGCTGACCCCCCAGTTTTTTTAACTCTTGTAGAACCGAGATATCCGAGGAAAGATTCGATGGGTGCTCCTAAGAAGTGTTGCGCTGTGATCGCCCTGATGCAGGTGAGGAGAAGATGCATGCGCCATCCAGGAAGGAAGATGATGCAAATAGGATTCGTTGTCTACAAGGTAAATTGTAATAAGTAATAATTAATAATGAGTAAATGAGTTATTTCCGCATGTAACATGCATTACATCATTATTATTCTCATTATAATGCAAAATGCGGAATTTCCAAACCATAAGGATTTTAACAAATTTGTGGTCTAAGAAATTCATTAGCATAAAATTCATTTATAAGTTCGCTAAAAACGGTATAAAATGAGAAAAGAACAAAAATATATATTGTGTAATCTATATAAGCAGAAAAGTAATAAAAGAATCATGTACTCGAGGGGGCGGGGGTAGCTCGGTCGATAGCGCGCCAGGCTCGTAATCTGTATCCCAGGTTCGAGTCCCAGCTGGGTCAGCGTTGAGATTTATCTCCGCAAAATTCCCCGCCTTGCCCACGGTCAGTAGGTAACACCGATGGGCTTGGAAAGGCCGCCGTCCGTCGGATGGGACGTTAAGCCGTGGCCCCGCGTACGGGAGAGCCATACCCTGTGCACGTTCAAGAACACGCTGGATGGCCTTGACGGGAGACTACCATCTGTCTCCCAACAGCTGTTCCAGTGGTTCCCCTCCCCCAACCTTCTCTGAGCCTTTGGGGTCCATGTGACCTGGCTATTTAGCCCATGGTGTGCAAAAAGGTGCCGTTCAGAGGTAAAACAACCCAACCCATGTACTCGAGTAATCCCATTATTGCCAATGTGACTAAGCCAATGATAAATGCATTTCGAAAATCTGTTTCTATTCTTTTCCCGTCTGATGAAATCAGGTAACGAATTTAAAATTTAACAACTGAATAAATGAAATGTTTTTGCACAACAGTTTTTGTTGCCTTTGATGCAAGAAAGGGTGAAAATCTGTTTCATTTGCTCTCAGGTACAAGTTAAGAGGGGATGCTTAAGGCAGTATTTTCTTTTTTAAGGTGTTAGAGCACCTTTCTTAAATCTTTGCAAGCTCGAAAAATTGAAAAATAATAAAATTACAGATGATGTTTAAGGATTTGGGGAAAACACGATGTGAACTGAAATTGAGTAAAAAGAAACTAAAGCATTTGCAGTTTGTTAGGGTATAGATCAGTGTCTCGCAAACTGTGTGCCGCGAGAGATTTTCAAATTGACACTAGATATTCCAAAGATTTCATCTTGACTTGTGTTATCGACGTGCTTTAATAAAAATCTTTCAGATTTTATCAACTGAGATCTTGTAAGTATTTATCAAGCTTTTTCCAAATTTTGGTATTAATTTTTGATTATTTCAAGCCATAGAATGGACAAATATTTAAAACAAACACCGAGTTATGATTAATTATATTTATAATTATATTTATTTTAAATAAAATGCATTTAACGAAACTTAAATTTTCCTCTTTTTACGTAACCATCAAAAATTCTTTTTTAGGTGTGCCGCGGGGAAAAAAATTAGATTCAGTGTGCCGCGGAAAAAAAACATTAGATTCAGTGTGCCGCGGAGTAAAATAGTTTGCGATGCACTGTTACGGATATTAGGGCCTGATCTGCCTCTTATTTTTAATCTGCAAACCACAAAAGAAGAAGACTGAAATAATCAGTAAACAATAAAACAAAATGACACTAATCAGCAAGCAATAAAATTATCAGTGAGTTTGGGAAATTTTAGCTTTCTGAGCCACAAGCAGAGAGAGCTTGTTTTCAAAATGTCAAACCACCTTTTCTGTTTCTCATTTTTTCTACATCAATTGCTTCAACGCATGTATTAGAAAGAAAGACAAAATCACAAAAGTGTTGGCCATATTACTCTATGTAGCGGTTAAGTTTCTTTCGTCAAAGCTATTTAAAAAAATATTAGGTTCAGCACCTCACTCAAAACATAATCCTTGATACCCGCCTGTTTGGTATTATAACTGAAAAGTTTTAAAGGCTATCTAGATTGATGCTTGAATATGTTTCAATACTGAATGAATATATGATTTCCTAACACGATGAACTTTCAGTTCGATATAAAAATTTTGATACTATCATACTTTCATTCCCGTGTTAAACATCGAATGACATGATTTTGCATTTCAATTAATTTCTTAATTGCGTAATGCTCTCCCATTGCGTAGTGCACTTGGAAGCTTGATTTGTTTTATATCTGAGCAGCACTTTTTTTACAGATAATGGGTTCAAATGGCAAGGCCATGAGGGCCGCAAGGGCTCATAGAAGGTTGGGGAAGGTGATTCACAGTTGTTAGGAGGAACATGGAGACCTCTCGTCAAGTCCATCCAGAGTGTTCTTTAACGTACATAGGGTATGGTTTTCGTTCACATGGGGCCACGGCCTTATGTTCCATCTGATGGACGCCAGCATTTCCAAGTCCTACAGTGTCTGTTCTCTTCGAGGGCAGAACAGAGATAGAGGAGGAGGAGACAATTATCAAAGCAGGACAGACACGTATACAGGATTTAGTTTCTGGAAGGGGGGGGGGGGTCCGAGAATAAAATTTCGGGGAGGCTCCCAGAATTTAGTCTTTTTGGAGAGGGAATGATCCTGAGAATAAGACAAGTAGAGTTTCCCTATTACTAAGATATTCCACAGAACAAGAAAGGTTAAAATGATATTCTATATGGAATAAGATTTTAGTTGGTTTTTTTTTTTTTATCTATTTTTAGTGTCAGATATAAAACATGGGACTAAAATAAAATTATACAAAGATAAGTGTTTTGGATTCCATCCCTACAAACAAAAGGACGTGACTGCCCATCTTTCATTTTTCTGATGCCTTCCATATTTTCTTCCAACGTTACAGATTTGCGTGGTCTTTTAGCAACATGTTCACCGGCAGTTGCATTCCGCTCTTAAGACCAGACATGGTTCCAGTATTATTTTTGAATTTTAATTTTATTCATATTTATTAAAAATTCTAAGGCACTATGTTAAAGTACAGAATTAACCTCGATAATGTAGCATAGATAATTATAAATACAGTACAGCATTCAAGTTCACCAACCGAGTTTTAAAATAAACTCACCGTTAAGTAAAGAGACACTACCAAACGTAACATACAGTAGTACCTGTTTTTAATCCGAAACATTGAGACCCAATGCTCAGTTCGCCGCGGCCTTTTGTCTAGGTTCTAGACTCTAGAACCTTCGAGGTGGATCGAGTCCACCAGCCCAGTATCGCTGTGAGGTGATTTTTTTTGGTGGCAGTAACGCGAAATAGAATTTTCCAGAATTTTTGAGGGAAAGTAAATGAATTACTAAAAAATTCTCAAACCGGCGTATTCAAACCGTCGTAAATCAAGGGCTTACTGTAATTTTGTACTTTAACTCTTACCAACGGCACGTGTCTGTCACTAATGCAGTATCCGGTTACATATCTCCAATCATCCCTCATTTTTTTTTAGCGGGAACGAATTTTTCAGTACGAAGTACTATTCTGTAGGAGGCAGAGGTTGCTCAGTTGGTGGCGTGCCAGACTCATAATCTGAAGTTCCTAGATTAGACTCCCAACTGTGTCTGCTTTGAGATTTACCTCCGCTAACCTTCCACCTCGTCCCCTGTATGAAAGGAGACACCGATATGCTTTGAAAGGCCACCGTCCGTCGAATAATCCCGTGTGCAGGAGAGCCATACCCTGTGTACGTTAAAGAACACGCTGGTGGTCTTGATGGGAGGCTACCATCTGTCTGCTAACAGCATCCAGTGTGACCTCTTGTCTCAACCTTCTCCGAGCCTTTGTGACTTGGCCGATTTGCCCATTGTGAGCAAAAAACTGCTGCTCAGAAGTATAACAATCTAACTCTCTAGATATCCAGCTGCCCGCACCACTAGTTTTGCAGACTAATTTTTGACTATCTCCTCGTTTTGTTTTTATGTTTTGTACCCTGCATTCAAGATAAGATGAAATTGTTCATCTACAGAAAAAGAACTTCTCGATTCCTATCTCCGCAAAATTCCTCGCCCTGCCCACGGTCAGTAGTGGACACCGATGGGCTTGGAAAAGCCGCCATCCGTCGGATGGGACATTAAGCCGTGGCCCCGTGTGCGGGAAAGCCATACCCTGTGCACGTTAAAGAACACGCTGGATGACCTTGACGGGAGGCTACCATCTGTCTCCCAACAGCTGTTCCAGTGGGTCCCCTCCCCCAACCTTCTCTGAGCCTTCGGGGTCCATGTGACCTGGCCATTTAGCCCATGGTGTGCAAAAAAGTGCCGCTCAGAGGTAAAACAACCCAACCCAAATCTCAATTCCTATACAGAAATGGATAATACTATCACTCATAGAAAGAGAATATGATCAAAATAAGAAATATTAACGTTCATTCCTTCTGTAAAGATCTATAGAAATGATTAGTTTTAGATGTATGACATAAACTTACGCTTTCTTCGATAGATTGAAGACACTCGAAGACGGCTCACTGTCCAGGACTTCATCACGTCGGAGGAAGAAGGCAATTCAGGGCCTTACATCAACTACAGAGAAGTTTTTGGGAGATTCGAACTGTCCCCTGGTCACTATGTCATCATTCCAGCCACATTTGAGCCCCACAGACAGGGATCCTTCATGATCAGAGTATATGCTGACAGCCTCTTCGAACTCAGGTACGTTCAAAACATCAAAGATCTTTACAAACTTAGAGTAAAAGAAACTAGATTTTTAAGGATCCAAGGTCGATGTCAGTATTTATATTGATACACTTCTTATTGGTTTAAGGATCGTAAGTCCCGGATTCCGCGATACAATCCCTCTAATATTTCGTGCATTTGTCTTGCACGAGGAAATATCCCACATTCGAAATGTTCAGCAGAAAAAAATTAGCATGAAAAATAATCTTACAATATTCTAATTCCATCTCAGAGTTTTATTTATGTGTACTGGAGAGCATTTTAGCAACAGTATCAAGCACACATACCACAACTAAGGCGTACTTAATTGGGCAAAAAGGACTTCTGCAGCAGAGTTGGCAAGTTTTTATTTTGCTAAGGGAGGGATTTTATGTTTGCGAATAAAGGATATTAAACGGTACTACTTTTCTTGTTTTCCTTATAGACAACGCTAAATATATGTAAATAATCTATGTATTATCACTAACCAAGTCGGTTTGTTTAACCATTTATTTCATATTATAAAAATTAACACGTTAATGCTACAATCTAAGTGACACAGTACACGAAGGTTGCCAGATCACTAATTTCTAAAAAAGTCGTTGCCAGATATTTTTTCTGAATTCTGTTATTAACCATAGTGTTCGGATATTTTTTAATATATATAATGCAATAAATATGGAGCGTGTGCAGTTACCGTTCACAGCAAACTGGAACGGTTGCGGTTAATGTTCACAGCACATTGGATCGTGTGAGCTCACAAAGACCTGGATCGTGTGGGCTCACTCACGGAAATATTGAGCGTGTGCAGTTACCGTTCACAGCAAACTGGAGCGTGTGCAGTAACTGCACACGCTCCAGTTTGCTGTGAACGGTAACTGGAGCGTGTACAGATGCTGTACACGCTTCAGATATTTTCCCTGAATTCTGTAATCACGTGACACGAAGGTTGCCAGATCACTAATTTCTAAAAAAATCGTTGCCAGATCACTAATTTCTAAAAAAATCGTTGCCAGATATTTTTTCTGAATTCTGTAATCAACCATAGTGTTCGGATATTTTTTTGAGCAACTGTAGTATTCACCCAACCTTAGTATAGTTTAACTAAAAACCTAGTGTTATTCAACACTCTGGATAACGAAGAGAAAATATTTACAAGCTCATGCAATTGTAACTAGTTCCAATTTATTGTTACACAGTAATTCAAAGCATTTTTATTGGATTTTTTTAACTTCTCAAGTTGAAAATGTCGGGTCTCAATAGTGAAGCCTTTTCCAGCCTTCCCAAATAAGTCTTTGAGTCGATAACTTCGCGATCATTTCTTCATTAGATTTTCCTTTTTTCCCCTTTTTTCAGGGAATATATTTTACATCTTTTACTTTGTAAATCACTTTGAATTCTATAAAACTAGGGCAATGTTAAAGGTAAAAAAAAACATACTACTTTCAAATATTTCTTTTCGGAATGAGGCTTTAGGATTTTTTAATTTATTTCTTTTTTTGCAGAATATTATTGATTTTTAACTTAAAAAACTATTTTTCAATTTTTTTAACTTTAGAAATTCGCGTGAGGCAGCTCGTTTAAACTCTTAAATAACACTTTATGCCCCATTGGCAAACGGCGACACTTCTAAGATATTCTCTTTCTCACGAAGGGCAGAATGACTAGCTGAGAAAATACCAATGCAGTCACACTTGGGACTCGAACCTGGGCACATCTCCCTGCTTGGTGCGCTATCGACTGAGCTAACCTCCGCTGTGATTCTACAAGTAATTAGTCTCACCTGGCATAGTGGTTAGGCAGCTAGCGACTGTTCCAGCAAGGCAAACTTTATGTGTTGTATTAGCTTTCACTTAGGAAGTGGTCAGCAGTGACTTCGGTCTTAGTAGGGCATGCCCTTGCATGAGATGACCTGTAAAAGCGAGGAGTAGCTTCTAGGATTCTTCTCTGTCCAATTCTTCTCTGTCCTGTATGTCCAAGCGAAAAAAAAATTTCAACACTTTGTTATCTCAATACACGACAGAGCTGTAATAGGTTTAAAAAAATATGGTTTCTATAGCCGTGTTATTTTAAACCTTTATTATTCTTAAAATCCATTTGATCAGCTACAAAAGCAATGTTTTATAATTAAAAGAAATTCAGAGTTTTTTACATGATTATACTGAATGAGGTTGAGGATTAAAAAACTACGTGGTGTGGGAAGAGGTGAAAGTCACCAAGTGGTTTAAAAACATATCTAGAAAGTTGTTCTAGGAAAGGTTTCGAAATAATGTAGATTACAATGAATACTTTTTCCAGCCTTCCTTCCACAAAATTCCCCTCCCTGCTCACTGTCAGTAGGGGACACCGATGGGCTTGGAAAGGCCGCCGTCCGTCTGATGCGACGTTAAGCCGTTGCCCCGTGTACAGGAGAGCCATACCCTGTGCACGTTAAAGAACACACTGAATGGCCTTGACAGGAGGCTACCATATGTCTCCCAACAGTTGTTCCAGTGGATCCCCTCCCCCAACTTTCTCTTAACCTTCGGGGTCCATGTGACCTGGCAATTTAGCCCATGGTGTGCAAAAAAGTGCTTCAACTGATCATTGATTTCGGCCCTCCTCACAATATCCAGAAGCTATCTAAGTTGTGAAATGATATCCATCTGTCTTCATATATATTATACATATTTTCTGGGTTGGGTTGTTTTACCTCTGGGCGGCACTATTTTGCATACAATGGGCTAAATGGCCATGTCGCAAGGACCCCGAAGGCTCAGAGAAGGTTGGAGGAGGGGACCCACTGGAACAACTATTGGGAGACAGATGGTAGTCTCCCGTCAAGGCCATCCAGCGTGTTCTTTAACGTGCACAGGGTGTGGCTCTCCCGCACACGGTACCACGGCTTATCGTCACATCCAACAGCCTTTCCAAGCCCATCGGTGTCCCCTACTTACCGTGGGAAGGCGCAGAATTTTGCGGAGAGATATTTTCTGGATATTGTGGTTCTGTGGGATTGCGTAGAATTTATGAACAACTTTTGAGAGAGATTTTGAGATGAGTTTTACTGTATTTTGAGAACTAAAACCATTTACAATTAATTTGAATGCATTTAAAGGCAGAATCATTAACGATAGTGATTTAACAGATGTTTCTATATCTCTATATTCGAAAAAAAATGTTTCATATTGTTCTCTTGATGTAGGGAACTCAGGTGAAGATTAAGATTGCTTTTCCTATGATTGAACACTCTATCAGTGAAGAATTCGTTGTCTACAAGCAATAATTCTGAGGACTGAGCTTAAAGGCATACCAGAGTCCGAACATTAAAAGGTGCCTTGTTTACTTTGTTATCATAAAATCCCATTGAACATTACTTCACAGTAAACTGAAATGGAGATCTTCCCAAAGTTGTTGTCTTTCAGGAAGCAGCTAAAACAATTTCTCATGGGACATTATGTTTAACTTAGTCAAACTTGTTCATGTAAATATTCCCAAATGTGCCTTTCACTGTATAATAAAGATTTCTTAAATTTCATATGTGTCGGTGTCATTTTTGACTTTCATTGCAGCAATCATCAACCAAGGATGCAATTAAGGAATCTGGGTAATAATGTTAAACACCTTGCTCATTACATAGGTAAATTCCAGCATTATAACTATTGTTTCAGAAGAGTGAGCAATAATCAGGTTGAGAGTTCCTTTAAATCTGCAGTTTTCTGTTACATATTACTGCCTATGATAGCTGAGTTTGGGCTCAGTTTTTCGAGGCTGAGTCCGTCCGAGCCCGATTAGGATATATATTTCGAATGTCCATTGATAACTCCTGGTTCATTCACAGCTTGCAAAGTACTATTCCATTCACAGGTAGTGATTGCAGTCCCGCCCTCCAGAAATTTCGACACTCGCAGATAGGAACCCGATCTACACCCCAATGGGGCTGGAACTAAGGCAGATAAAAACCCGCTCTATCACCCCAACAGGGCTAGAACTAAGTGGGACTACCCTGGGATCACCACTCCAAATATGGGACCGATCGCTCAAATACCCGCGGAACCAAAGGAAAATCAACAATATTAGCTACCGATGACGTCACACTTGCCCCCCTCCCCGTTCTCTCATTATATAATACGTTGATATTATTAATTATAATTATTTAACGACAAAACTATGTTTTTTGGGACGAAAATATTATAACTATTGATAGAAACTGAAAATTCTTGGGTAACATCATTATAAACGAAGAGAGCCATTTATTTCTTATAGATAAAAAAAATAGGTTAACAATAATCCAAAGCCTCATAATGCTTATTTTTAATAAAGAAAGATTAAATAAGACCGATTAAAAGGTTGAAATTATAATCAAAAATATTTTATATTTTTAATTATTTTGCTCAGAATTACAAGAAATATCTGTGCTATTTTGAGCCCGAAACATCTCTATTGCTTATATCGCAGCTTGCCTGCTCTTAAGAGTTAATAATATAACGCCAATACTTCAATCCTGAATTAAATTTGGCTCTGGAAATGGAAAATTAAATGGGAACTTTAAATATATCTTTCCCTTTTACTTTTAAAGAAAAAGTACTCTGAAACATTTAAAAAAATTTGATTTACTAGAAAAAAATCAACTGAATACATCGAATGCAATATATTAGGTCGTTCATTTCGATGTGTCAATTTTCGACTTGAATTAATATATATTGCACACGTGGTTTAAAGGAACAATTATGAGGCTCACGGCATCCCTCCATGAAGATGCGGAAGAAAAACATTTCAGCATTCCTGAAACGTTCCCGTAGATTCTGACTTTGACGCACTCACGATAAGTTTTTATTCTCTTCAATCAGTGCAGTATAACCCAAGGTATTCAGTTATCAATTGCCTGCGGTAATGTTACTTTTTCCTTGGTTCATCCGTCAGTTTTCAGGGTCATCGTATTATTCTTCCAACATTCTGCGATTCCTCCCCAGACAACAATCGTTCGGTCCAAGTAGAAACGGTCGTCGTAACCAAGATTGAATTTTTCCCACCGCAAGTTTTTATCTAAAATGGCATTATACTTTATGTCTGACATGAAATTCTAAAAGTTCGCTTCATAGGTCACGATAGTAACAGTGTGTCCAAAATGTTTACTACATTTGTTATCATGTTGCATCGAATTTATGTTGACACCGTTGCTGAAAAATCACTCACTAATTTTGTTTCTGGTGGGACTTTATGAAACATTACTTTTCGCATTCTTCGAATGGTAATTCATGTACTTTTCTACTGCACAGTTGGGCGGGGGTGGCTCAGTCGGTAGCGCGTCAGGCTCGTAATCTGTAGTTCCCAGGTTCGAGTCCCAGCTGTGTCAGCGTTGAGATTTATCTCCGCAAAAATTCCCCGCCCTGCCCACGGTCAGTAGGGGACACCGATGGGCTTGGAAAGGCCACCGTCCATCGGATGGGACGTTAAGCCGTGGCCTCGTGTGCGGGAGAGCCATACCCTGTGCATGTTAAAGAACACGCTGGATGGCCTTGACGGGAGGCTACCATCTGTCTCCCAACAGCTGTTCCAGTGGGCCACCTCCCCCAACCTTCTCTGAGCCTTCGGGGTCCATGTGACCTGGCCATTTAGCCCATGGTGTGCAAAAAAGTGCCGCTCAGAGGTAAAACAACCCAACCTACTGCACAGTTCAATATGAACAGAACACAAAAATTGCGTGAAATACTTCACACAGAGAAATGTTCACCAAGCCAAGAACAACGAAAGAACGGACGACTATGCCGATCTCTTGGCTCAGCTACGCTCAGTCGTGATTATCCTTCCGTGACGTCATGGGACATGGAACACCCTCTCAGCGGCACTAGAATGACATTGGTAAAACAGGGACTTTTGGTGCCACCCTATATATACACCTACCTACTACTATAATATGACCACCTACCATACATATACATAGATGGTCATATTTTCTGATACGGCTGTGTATATTCACCCTGGCCCACTGTACTCTGAAATTTGGTGTAATGTATTTCAAATACAAACAGTGAGAAGGAGGCATTAAAATAATTGCATACTTCTTGTTGAAAAATTAACGTTTAATAAATTTTATTCCATTGGTATGTTTTGCCTTTATTTTCTTCTGTGCACGTGCATACAAAGTGGAAGCACAATTTATTATATACACTGCACCCATTCACAAATCTGCCCTTCTCCAAGAGCTGAATCGGGGGGGGGGGGGGGGGGGGGGGCTCAGTCGGTAGCGCGTCAGGCTCGTAATTTGTAGTTCACAGGTTCGAATCCCAGCTGGGTCAGCGTTGAGATTTATCTCCGCAAAATTCCCCGCCCTGCCCACGGTCAGTAGGGGACACCGATGGGCTTGGAAAGGCCGCCGTCCGTCGGATGGGACGTTAAGCCGTGGCCCCGTGTGCGGGAGAGCCATACCCTGTGCACGTTAAAGAACACACTCGATGGCCTTGACGGGAGGCTACCATCTGTCTCCCAACAGCTATTCCAGTGGGTCCCCTCCCCCAACCTTCTCTGAGCCTTCGGGGTCCATGTGACCTGGCCATTTAGCCCATGGTGTGCAAAAAAGTGCCGCTCAGAGGTAAAACAACCCAACTCAACCCAAGAGCTGAAAACCCTTGCGAGTTATAAATAGGTCAAATTCCTATCTGCTGCATAGCGTACCTGCTACTGTTATCATGGGTAAACAGAGCAGCTTGAGCGAGTTCAATCATGGGCAGATAATAGATGAGAGGAAGATATCGCAATGCAGAAAGTCTGAAATTCCTATGTGCAAACGTCAGACGTGTCTACCAGGATTAGATCAAAACTGGCAAAACCTGCAGCTGTGTAGGAAAAAATGTGGCTGTAACTGTGCTGTTGATGCTCAAGGTGAACACTGCCTCTCTCGAATCATAACAGTGGGCTACAGGCAGATGATAATGGCGACATTCGACGGGGCTGACCATTTGACATATGATGGCCGAACTGGGTTATGGCAGTGCCGACATCCACATTGAGTACCCTTGTTAACAGCATATGCATATATGTTATGTCACCAGGTCGAGGCTGCAGTGGACGGAAGAATATCACCAATGAATGTGAAACACTGGAAACAGGTACAATGATTGGTTGGTTCTTTTACCTCTGAGCGGCACTTTTTTTGCACACAATGGGCTAAATGGCCAGGTCACAAGGATCCCGAAGGCTTAGAGAAGGTTGGGGGAGGGGACCCAGTGGAACAGCCGTTGGGAGCAGATGGTAGCCTCCTGTCAAGGCCATTCAGCGTGCTCTTTAACGTGCATAGTGTGTGATCACAGTGTGCGTATCGAGACCACTGCTTAACGTCCCATCCGACGGACGGCTGTCTCTACAAGTATCGGTGTCCCCTACTGGTCATAGGCAGGGTGGGGAATTTTGTACAGATAAATCTCAACACTGACCCAGCTGGATTCAAACCTAGAAACTGTAGATTACGAGTCTGGTAAGCTACTGACTGAGTCACCACCACCCCACTTGGTCCAACGAGTTAAGGTTCCAACTACAACACATTGATGGGAGGTTGCGTGTTTGGCATAGACACATGAGGCCTTAGACCCCAATTGTCAAGTCAGAGTGTTAAAGACCGGTGGAGGCTGTGTAATGATCTTGCGCTTGTTTACATGAGGCACTTTGTACCTACTGAGACCACCATCACTGCACAAGGCTATGTTGGCTTACCCGCCAACACCTTCACCATTTATGGCTATCCATTTCCCACAATAGCATGCGTTCTTTCAACAACGCCTCACCTGGAGGGACATTCCAGTGAAATTACAACTGTCAAATGGCACAGAGTTGAATCCCATTGAGCATCTGTCGGACGAAGCGTAGCAATGTATTCGTTCCCTAAACCCACCATCGGCAACTCTCAGTGCTTTAAAGACGACTGCTCTAGAATCATGGGCTGCAATACCACCGAATGTTTCCAAAACCTGATAGAGTCCATAGTATGAAGTGTTGCTGCTGTTGTGAGGCGAAAGGTGAATCCACATGTTATTAGGTGGGTGTGTATAATAAGTTGTCTATCTTAATATATACATTTGCACCAGTTTTACAAAAAATATAAAGTTATGCGAAAGATTCGAATTTTAAAAAGGGTTCTATGGCTGAAAACACTGAGCAAATGTACAATTCATCCAGGAAAGAATAAAACCTAGGCTCAAGTTAAAAGCTAACGTAAATACCAACTTGCCTCATGGGTTGGGTTGTTTTACCTCTGAGCGGCACTTTTTTGCACACCATGGGCTAAATGGCCAGGTCACATGGACCCCGAAGGCTCAGAGAAGGTTGGGGGAGGGGACCCACTGGAACAGCTGTTGGGAGACAGATGGTAGTCTCCCGTCAAGGCCATCGAGCGTGTTCTTTAACGTGCACAGGGTATGGTTCTCCCGCACACGGGACCACGGCTTAACGTCCCATCTGACGGACGGCGGCCTACTGACCGTGGGCAGGGCGGGGAATTTTGCGGAGATAAATCTCAACGCTGACCCAGCTGGGACTCGAACCTGAGAACTACAGATTACGAGCCTGGCGCGCCACCGACTGAGCCCCGCCCCCTTTGCCTCATGGTGAATATGCATTAGATGCTCATGGCTATTTCTCTTGCACAGCAGTTTTCGCTACCAAATGCAAAGGTCAAAAGCCTGGTAGATTCAAGTGGTCAACCCTAATTTGATATCTGATCAGAGGAAGGAAAAAGCCAGTCAGCAACACTCATCAGCTATATACAGTCAATGGCCAATGAATTGTAAGCTGTTATGAAAATGGGATTGGATTGGTTTACTTCTGATTAGCACTTTTATACAGACAATGGGCTAAATGGCCAGGTCACAAGGACTCCAAGGCTCACAGAAATTTGGAGGAAGGAGACCCACTGGACAACAAGACAGAATAGATCTTCTGTCAAGGCCATCCAGTGTGTTATTTAACGTACATAGGGTATGGCTCACCTGAACATGGGGCCACGGCATTACACCCAATCCAGTGGATGGCAACCTTTTCAAGACAATCCAATTCCAATTCCTAATGAATTATCTCTTTCTTATAGTGTAATTAAAAAAGTCTCCATTGACCTTACAGAAGATATGCGCTTGTTAATTGAAGATATGCGTTGTTATTTTAATCCCTAAAATTCCTTTTAATCCCTAAAAGGATTAAAATAACATCATAATAAGACTAACATTTATAAAATTGTCATCAACTGCAATACAGAAAAATCTCCAACCTATATTGGATTACAAAGAGTCCATGTGAACAGTTTTATCCGCCTACTCCCTTATGTTCAAAATGCTATCATTATGGAGATGCTTATTCTACATGTCATATCTTAACCATAGTTCCAAGAGCTACTGCAAAAAAGTGCAGCTTCTGTCTCATAAAATGGCTTAACTGCAATGTGCCATACCCAACAACATGGGCAAAATGCCCTGAAAGACATATTACATGTTTGGCTAGCAGAATTATTTAAAAAAATTAATTTAACTGCAACAATGCTTACAACAAGGCTAAAGTAACATAGAATATTGGTAATATGATACAAAAACAAACCATAAAGATAATGGAATAACAAGGACAACACAAATAAGAAACATCATTACACTACAGAAGAAGCGTCACTGGTAACTAGACATTAAATCTCTAGAGATCCAATCTAACATCTGTAAAAACAGGGCCGGAGAGACAGTAAATATGACACTGGGCAAAACGAAATTTGAGAGTCCCCCCCCCCCCGGAAATTGTCTTTATATTATAAAAACTTTCTTATGTACAGTCTGGATTTACACTTCAAGCGCCCTTAGGCACAAAGAACAGTAGTGCTCAATTACATGTAGTATGCTTTTAATTTTCTAAAAGTTTATTTTTTTATATTTTTTACGTTTATATCCATAAAAATAGGTAATACCAGATATTTTGTAACAGCTTTGTTACCAATTGCTGCAATATTGAAGTAATAAATAATATACATAGCATAATATGTAGCATTCAGTATGAAATTGCATTTTAAAATCAAAACTATCATTCAAACATTTTCCTTCCTTCTTTTTTTTGCTCTGAAAAATGAACAAATTATGCAAAATTATCAAAAGTATTGGGATACTTCCAAGTTATGTGAATGGAAAACCATATTGAAAGTTCTCTAACCATGAAATAGAGCCCTTTTTTAGTAAAACGTTAGAAGAAACTGAAAATATCCACCAAATCCCGATTTTGAGCAATATTTACTATTTAAAGGGTTCTGGCTGCTGAAACATTTCACAACAGTATTACTAATAGTTAGGGGCGTAGCTATGGCGGTTGGGATGGGCTCCTCCCATAGTTAATCGGAGTTGGTAAAATTCGAAGCCACTTGGTAAACTACAGGCGAATTATGAAAATTGGGATTGGTTTTGTGCAATTAAGGAGAGTTGGAGAAATCGAGGAGAGTTGGCAAAATTCGAAGTGACTTTAAAATCCAGGTGAATTCTGAAAATTTGGATTTTTTTTTTTGTAAAATTAAGAGGAGTTAGCAAACTATGACAACCTGGCAAAATCTATGGTAGTTGTCAAAAGCGAGGCAACTTGGCAAAACCTAGGGCAGTTGGCAAAATTCGAAGCCACTTGGTAAAATACAGGCGAGTTGTGAAAATCGAGATTGGTTTTGTGAAATTAAGGGGAGTTGGCAAAATTCAAGTGAGATGTAAAAATTGCGATTTTTTTCAATTTTCACAGCTTCCCTACATTATACCAAGTGGCTTTGAATTTTATCAACTGCCCTATATTTTAACAAGTTACCTCGATTGGGCAAACTACTCTAGATTTTGCCAACTTGTCCCGATTTTGCGAACTCCCCAATCCCTTAATTTCACAAAACCAACTCGATTTTTACAACTCGCCTACATTTTACAAACTACATTTTACAAAGTGGCTTCGAATTTTGCCAACTTCCCTAGATTTTACCAAATTGCCATAGTTTTACAATTGATCTCTATGTTGCGATCTTGTGCAACCACGGCAATTCCCGGTTCCGCCTGACAGCACTACCTAGTAGGTAGTGCTGTCAGTGTGTGTCCGGTTCCGCCTGACAGCACTACCTAGTAGGTAGTGCTGTCAGGCGGAACCGGACAGCACTGACTAGGTAGTGCTGTCAGTGCCTGACTAGGTAGTGCTGTCAGGCAGACAGCCTGACAGCACTAACCTAGTAGGTAGTGCTGTCAGGCGGAACCGGACAGCACTGACTAGGTAGTGCTGTCAGTGCCTGACTAGGTAGTGCTGTCAGGCGGAACCGGACACACACTGACAGCACTACCTACTAGGTAGTGCTGTCAGGCGGAACCGGGAATTGCCGTGGTTGCACAAGATCGCAACATAGAGATCAATTGTAAAACTATGGCAATTTGGTAAAATCTAGGGAAGTTGGCAAAATTCGAAGCCACTTTGTAAAATGTAGTTTGTAAAATGTAGGCGAGTTGTAAAAATCGAGTTGGTGTTGTGAAATTAAGGGATTGGGGAGTTCGCAAAATCGGGACAAGTTGGCAAAATCTAGAGTAGTTTGCCCAATCGAGGTAACTTGTTAAAATATAGGGCAGTTGATAAAATTCAAAGCCACTTGGTATAATGTAGGGAAGCTGTGAAAATTGTGACTTGAAAAAATTCAGGTGTGATTAAAATTAGGGAATTGTTCTATATAAATCATGGGCGATGTTGCAGCAAAATCGGGCACTTGGTAAATATTTGGGTAACTGCCAACCCCCCCCCCCCCATAAACACACACACGGAGCGAAATTGTGGGTATGTTCCTGAGGCAATTTTTTTATGTAAAGGTATTATGTTATCATTTGGCAAAGTTTGATTTCCACGTTGCAAAATTATTGTTCTACCCCCCCCCCCCCCAAAAAAAAAAAGTCCTTCGCTATGCTTCTGCTAATCGTAAGAATTTACTTTAAAAAGCTATAACAAATCCATTGCTAAAAAATATATAACAAATCCATTGCTAAAATAAATGTACATTCGAATCGGTTTATAAAGAATTTGAAGGGAGAGTCAAAAAAAAAAACCTCGCTCTATCCGTAAATTCGTTAGATTGGATTGGATTGTTTTACCTCTGAGCGGCACTTTTTTGCACACCATGGGCTAAATGGCCAGGCCACAAACCCCGAAGGCTCAGAGAAGGTTGGGGGAGGAGACCCACTGGAACAGCTGTTGGGAGACAGATGGTAGCCTCCCGTCAAGGCCATCCAGCGTGTTCTTTAACGTGCACAGGTATGGCTCTCCCGCACACGGGGCTTAACGTCCCATCCGACGGACGGCGGCCTTTCCAAGCCAATCGGTGTCCCCTACTGACCGTGGGCAGAGCGGGGAATTTTGCGGAGATAAATCTCAACGCTGACCCAGCTGGAACTCGAACCTGGGAACTACAGATTACGAGCCTGGCGCGCTACCGACTGAGCCACACCCGCCCCCGCGTAAATTCGTTATATATGGATTGAAAGTTGTCTAAAGTAAAGGCATGGGACATGAATTTAAGCTCAAAATAGAGACTAAACTGTAAATATAATAAGACTGCTTAAAAGAACAGAAGAGTTGCTTATTTTTAGTAACCCATGCATCTAACGAACACTGCTTTTTTTTTTCCTTTGAAGCTGTAAACCTATTAGTGGAAAATTTTGAGCTCTGGCTCATATGAAAAAATGGATAAGAGCTCCTTCAACATTCGAGTATAAAACTGATTTAATATTTTTTTCTTGAAGCAGTAGCCCTTGATTTCGCAAACTCCCCCAAAAATTGGTCTCTATTTTTATCTCGTCTGTCCGTCTGTAGACATTGCACTTTTTAGTTCACAGATATAAATTAAAAATTCTTTTTGTGTTCGATAGGTAGTGATGAAATATTACGATATACAATTTAGGAATCTCTCTAAAGCTACAATTACGTCCTCTAGCGGTTGAAAAAATTGAAAATGCCAATACTTGAAACGAATATTGCAAATGATGTATTTATGCTAGAAATTTGAAATTTTGGTGGTGGAATGTGAAGGTCACGAAGTTTCCATTGGAAACAATGAATTATTTATTATTATTAATATTTGTAATTCCTTTTCCACCCAGAAAGGGTGGAAAAACACACCTTTTTAGTTTTAGCAAATAATTTTTTATAGAGCTAAATGAAAAATTCTTTTTGATTAGATAGGAATTGATAAAATATTATGATTCACATTTTTAAATCTTTTGAACACTAATTGCGCCCTTTAACGATGGAAAAATTTTCAAATTTTGAACAAATATTGCAAACGACGTATTTAAGCTAGAAATTTTAAATTTTGATGGTGTAATGTGAAAGCCATGATGTTTCCATTGGCAACAATGAATCTCTCTTAGACCTGGGGTAGATGGGAAAAGACAATTTTTTTTTGCTTTAGCAGATAATTGTTTGTATTTAGGGATAAATGAAAAACTTTTTTTTAGGGTTAGATAGGAATTGATAAAATATTACAATTCGCACTTTCGGAATCTTTCAAACACTATAATTGCGCCCTCTAATGGTGAAAAAGATTGAAAATTCCAAACGAACATTGCAACGATGTATTCATGATAGAAATATATTTTGGTGGTGAAATGTGAATGTCATGAAGTTTCCATTGCAAACAATGAAAATGATAATTAGAAAAGTCTTTTTTAATTTGATTGACACTAATGAAATATTATAATTCGCAGTTTTCAAATACTTAGCAGTTTTAATATATAGATCACTGAAATGACGAAACGGCAGAGCTGTTATCGTATTCGATGTATCGGGTAATAATTTTACCCCCAAACCATCTCCTTCAGAAAGATATATATTTTGTTCTTACTCATGCCAAATATGCATAAGTAAACCACCCTTAGGTGGGCCCCTAAGGGCAAACATAAGAAAAGCTAAAAATAGCAGTAAAATTGTATAACCTAAAACGGGTAAGTCTCCTCAGAGGACGCTACCGTTTTAGGCCTCTTGTACTTGTTCAAAACTGTATGATCGTAAAGAATCAGAGAAGAAATAATCTCATTGGGATTATTGCTTACAGTCTCAAAAAATCTTTTTGAGGTGCGTTTTATATGTGTATATATATATGGTCGATGCCCAGGTCTTTATGAAGTTGTCTGTTAGTGACAAACCAGGATGCACCGACCGCAGTTCTCAAAATTTTGTTCTGCAAGACCTGAATCTTACGAATATTGGTGGGTGTAGTTTTCGCCCATATGGATGAAGCATAATCACCGGTCTGATGATCAAGAGCTGTTATCGAGATTTAAAATATGTATAGAATATAAATTTGAAAAATTAGTGGTAGTTTTTTAAGAGATATTTCACTGACAGCTGGAACCCACTTTTCAGAGAGAGTTATGGGAAAACCAACTTTTTAGATTTAACAATTAAAAGACTAATACTTTTATGTTACATAATTACTAATGAAATACTATTTGGATTTTTTTTCATCGTAGTCTAGCTCAAATTAAAACTTTTAAGGAATGAAACCGTAGGTAAAGAAAAAATTCTTTGAAAACGAGATTCTCATATGCGCCAGAGACGATATGTGTCCTAGTTTTGTCCTCCTTTTATAACACTGACAACCCTATTTGCCACAGAAGTCTACCTCTAATGATGGTAAATTAAGGCCATTTGAGGATTTGAAACTGACAGGAGCAGAGGCGTACTGGTAGTCCCAGCAATCCCCACGTTTAAAGGGGCGCCTATAAAAAATGCAAAATTTATGGTGATATACAACTATTTAAAGGAACAGCTGGGAATTATTTTCCATAGTTTTGAAGAAATAACAGACCGTGAATAATCAGCTTCGTTAACCCTATTCAGAAATTCCTCGATTCTTATGTGCCCGAACTCGTTGTCTCAAAGCCTGAGCTTGGAGGTGAATGTTGGTAACATAAGACGACGGCAGTCGTGAGTGACGTAATTTTTTCCGTCCGACCGATCTCTCACTATTGAAACGCCTAGGCCAATCTTCTGTTTAACTCTTAATATTGGAAATATTTCTAGTCTTATCACTATTCTTTAATTTTTCCCTTTCCCTTATTGTTATATTATTTTCAGATCGTTTTCAGAAAAATAAAGTGCCAATCAGTCGCTAGACATCGAATTTTTTCGTTTTTAGGAATAAATTAAAAAAATTCTTTTTGAGTTCGATAGGTATTGACAAAATATTAAGATTCGCACTTTCGGAATTTCACAAAAACTAAAATTGCGCACTCTAACGGCAGAAACAGTTTAAATTGCGAAATTTCAAATTAATATTGCAAGTGATGTAATCACGTTAGAAATTTTGGCTGTGAAATGTGAATATCACGAAGTGTGCATTGGCAAAAAGTTTTTCCCCTTCGCCCCAAGAAGTGGTGGAAAACAATTTTTTTTGCTTTATGTAATTTGTTTTTAGGGATGTTTAAAATTCTTCTTGCGTTGGATAGGTATTGATAAACTATAATTCACACTTTTAGAATCTCCCAAAATCTTTAATCTCTAACGATAACAAATTTTGGAAATTTCTAATTTTTTTTAATTTGTCACTTTACTCCCAGGGTGCGCAGGAAAACGCAATTGTTTCAAGAGATTAATCAAAAATTCTTTTTGAGTTGAATAGGTACAAACGAAATACGATTCCGTTTTCAAATCCTCCAAATGGCCTTAATTTACCACCATTAAAGGGCTGGGTTGTTTTACCTCTGAGCGGCACTTTTTTGCACACCATGGGCTAAATGGCCAGGTCACATGGACCCCGAAGGCTCAGAGAAGGTTGGAGCAAGGGACCCACTGGAACAGCTGTTGGGAGAGATGGTAGCCTCCCGTCAAGGCCATCCAGGTGTTCTTTAACGTGCACAGGGTATGACTCTCCCAAACACGGGGCCACGGCTTAACGTCCCATCCGACGGACGGCGGCCTTTCCAAGCCCATCGGTGTCCCCTAGTGACCGTGGGCAGGGCGGGGGAATTTTGCGGAGATACCCTTTAAAAAGCTGTAAACGTAGGAAAGGTGCAACTTGACTATTACAAACAATATATTTATTTTAGAAATTCTGGTGAATGTGCTGATAAAGAATGTAATAATTGAATCACATATAAATTTCTTAAAATTCGATCTGTTGCTACTTGTTTTTTGAATTTAGTACTTAATTTTAAATAATATTTCAATATAGTGATAATAAACAAATTTTATATACACTTGATGATTTACTCCTTAACTTCAGGGGCAGGAAAATCCAAATATTTCATTTTAAGGGGTTGGGTTGTTTTACCTCTGAACGGGGGTGGGGGTGACTCAGTCGGTAGCGCGCCAGGCTCGTAATCTGTAGTTCCAAGGTACGAGTCCCAGCTGGGACAGCGTTCAGATTTATCTCCGCAAAATTCCCCGCCCTGCCCACGGTCAGTAGGGGACACCGATGGGCTTGGAAAGGCCGCCGTCCGTCGAATGGGACGTTAAGCCGTGGCCCCGTGTGTGGGAGAGCCATACCTGTGCACGTTAAAGAACACGCTGGATGGCCTTGAAGGGAGGCTACCATCTGTCTCCCAACAGCTGTTCCAGTGGGTCCCCTCCCCCAACCTTCGGGGTCCATGTGACCTGGCCAATTAGTCCATGGTGTGCAAAAAAGTGCCGCTCAGAGGTAAAACAACCCAACCCTCTGAACGGCACTTTTTTTGCACACCATGGCCAGATCACAAGGACCCCGAAGGCCCAGAGAAAGTTGGGGGAGGGGACCCACTGAAACAGCTGTTAGGAGACAGGTGGTAGCCTCCCGTCAAGTCCATCCAGCGTGTTCTTTAACGTGCACATGGTATGGCTCTCCCGCACACGGGGCCACGGCTTAACGTCCCATTCGACAGACGGCGGCCTTTCCAAGCCCATCGGTGTCCCCTACTGACTGTGGGCAGGGCGGGGAGTTTTGCGGAGATGTCTCAACGCTGACCCAGCTGGGACTCGAACCTGAAACTGCAGATTACGAGCCTAGCGCGCTATCGGCTGAGTTCCCCTCCCCATTTTAAGGGATAAATGAAATTTTCTTTTTAGCTTTGTATAGGGTTTGCTAATATATCATTACTATTTATTTTACCCTCACCCATTAATACGAATTACTATTGTTAAAGGGTGCAAAATTCGGAAAATGCAAGAGTTCGTTATCTGTGAAAACTAGCTCCCACATTCGCCAGGAACGATATGCTACTATTCGAGCTTTTCAATAGAGGAGAAAATGAATCATATTCAAAATAATTTAGTTGAAACTAGGTAAGCATTCTAATACAAATTTTGTTTATGCACGTCTAAAAACTGAAGCAATATTTTATGAAGTGGTAAAATTTATTCATTCCAGGCCCTGATCTAAAAATAAATTCGGGGGGGAGAGTTTCCATTGCAGTACGATATTTTCCCCTTCGTTAGAGATTTAAAAAAAATCATGAAAAACGTGCGAAATATCCACAAGTTTAATAATGTTTTAGACCTGCATTACACATACTAACATTCTGAAGGAGTGGTAGATCCGGCCCTGATTCACTACAAAATGTCGAATTACGAAATCCGAAATATATGCCACATATTTATTATTTACACTTTCAAAAAGATAAAATGAACGTTTTGTTTTTGCAAAACTTATCGGAATTGATGCTATCATTAGAGTGACCATTCGTCCTATATTTTTGAAAAAAAATTCGGAAAGACGTGTTCTATATATTTTGTTCTGCCCTTTAAAAGTCATACATTTCTGATACGAAATAAAATCGTTCAATATATAATCGATCAATACATCAATATATATCGTTCAATAAAATTAGTAATAATACTAATTTTGATTATTGTCTATATATACATTCAAGTATATGATGGTACATACTAAATGAAATAAAAGGGTTCCAGAGACATCTCTTGCGGGTGAGGGGGGGGGGGGGGCAGATTTTCCGTTACGTCTGTCAATTTAATACGCTATAGAGAAGCTCTGTGAGGAAAGCGAGACCTCAGGAGAAAGACAACTAACATCTTTGCCTTACCCGGGGCTCGAACCCAGGTCACTTGGATGAGTAGACAAGTGCGTTAACCACTCGACCATCGGGACAATGGAGTTCGCCAAACAATAAAAAAAAATGGTGCTGCAGGTTTATTTTCTACCTGGTACATCAAAGGGTAAAAATCAGAATAAGCATATAGAAAGAAATGTTTGGGGGTGAAGATAAAAATGGCAAAGGAAGTGAAAAATACAGACGCATTTTTTTTTTAAATTCCAACAAAGTTTAAAAGCACATAAAATAGAAAAAGATGAAAATAAATCATTAAAAAAAATTCTCTAAATTTGAATCTTCATTTTTAGTCATCCTACAGTTTTGAAGTTTGGATACTTGCCCCATCTCGCACTGGCTTAGTCCCAGAGTTAGGAAAACGAACTCGGTAAGAGGAATTTTGATCTGGTATATATTTCAAGATTTACGGCAAATTGACTCTTTTTTGTCCATTCTGGACTACTTTCGGCAATTAGAGTGCAAGAAAGGTTCTTCATAAAAAATGTATATATATATTTCTAATGCTAATTTACGTAAGCGTGCGGAAAAAATCTGGATAATATAAAATGGTGGGGCATTTAACAAGAATCTCCAACAGATGTGGTTCATTAGAATTTTGTTGCTTGGATATCGTTACAAAAAAAAGAACAATCAAAAACCATAGCCACGGTTCTAGGAAAATAAAGGGCACACATTGAAGACATATTTTCTGGCTTTTTTAAATTAATACTATTTGTCCGTCAATTTCTGTCAAAATACTACTAATTTTATAGTTCTTAAACAAATGATATGCATACATTAAAAACGCAAAAAACAACATATCAATAAAATTTGTCAAGGGGTTATTATACTATTACAAGAATTATTTAATAATTCCAATTAAATAATTCCGCATTATAAATATTATAGTTATGTGTTCCGCAATCATATCAACATTAATAAAAAAAATTAAAATTAGTGGCAAGACGGAATGATTTTTATTTCGTATCAGAAATACATAGAATTTTTAAAGGACAGAACAAAATATATGG
Organism: Ryuthela nishihirai; assembly: GCA_038380435.1. Taxonomy (NCBI): domain Eukaryota; kingdom Metazoa; phylum Arthropoda; class Arachnida; order Araneae; family Heptathelidae; genus Ryuthela; species Ryuthela nishihirai. The sequence continues at coordinate 105,974 of JAWZYU010000156.1, read as the reverse complement.
GACACAAACGATTTCCAAATTTTTTAAATAAAAATATAGGACAAACGGTCACCGTAACGATAGCCATCAATTCCGATAAGTTTTGCAAAAACGAAACCTTTCACAATTAATTTTGCAAATTTTGTAATTGTAATTTGCAAAAACGAAAACCTTTACCTTGTTTTTGCAAAGGAAAATCAGCACTAAAATATATCCACTGAAAGAAACTGGAAAAGTCTGAATATTCACCTTTATGTTGCTTCTGTAAAAACGTTCACGATAATGTGACTAACTTCACGATATGTGGAATAAAGCTATCGTAACTGAAAGGTTGCTACACTATTTTACATGTCTTACGAGTTAATGCAACACCTTCTATAACGTTATAAGAGGTGGTTAATGACACCACACCCATAAGCCGGAAACGGGGTGGACCGTCGGTAGTGCGCCAGGCCTGTAGTCTGCAATTCCCAGATGGGTCAGCATTGATGATTTATCTCCACAAAATTCCCTGCCCTACCCACCGTCAATAGGGGACACCGATGGGCTTGGAAAGGCCGCTGTCCGTTGGATGGGACGTTAAACCGTGGACCCGTTTGCGGGTTGGGTTGTTTTACCTCTGAGCGGCACTTTTTTGCACACCATGGGCTAAATGGCCAGGTCACATGGACCCCGAAGGCTCAGAGAAGGGTTGGGGGAGGGGACCCACTGGCACAGCTGTTGGGAGACAGATGGTAGCCTCCCGTCAAGGCCATCCAGCGTATTCTTTAATGTGCACAGGGTATAGCTCTCCCGCACACGAGGCTACGGCTTAACGTCCCATCTGACGGACGGCAGCATTTCCAAGCTCATCGGTGTCCCCTACTGACTGTGGGCAGGGCGGGGAATTTTGCGGAGATAAATCTCAAAGCTGTCCCAGCTGGGACTCGAACCTGGGAACTACAGATTACAAGCCTGGCGCGCTACCGACTGAGCCACCCCGCCCGAATGATACCGGGAAATAAACCTTGTACTGTTGTTTGGTGCTGAAAACAAACTCTGCACGTTTCATGAAGATGAAAAGAAAAGGAAGTAGTAATAAACAAAAAACTTATGAGAAGTTTTGACAAAATTTTATAAATCAGAAAATGTGTTGCGTCAAGTGCCCAATCCGTCCCTGATTGTCGCTATTTATAAATACTAATACATATTCGCAACCTCTACATAGTAAAACTTGAAATGCAATGTTTTGAGGCTATAAGCCACAACTTAGTTAACTTACGAGTTAGTCTGGCCCTAGTTAATCCAGAGCCTGGGGTGTTACGTAGATCTTCAGTGGTTCAGGTGGAAATCTTATTAATCTCTATTAGCTTGGCAAACATGTCACCCCACATAGGAAAGGTGACAGAAACCCAGAGGTCAGACTGGCTTGAAAATTGATTTACTGCAAAATGACTAAATTTCAGGAGAGAAAAACTAGGAAATTTGTCAATATTCACTAATCCTATGATCTGCCTAAAGGATCTTCAAAGAAAAAAATTCGTTATATCAGTAAAGAACAAAAAAAAGTATTTATAATAAAAAGTGCGCATACCCATCCCTTGATTTTACATGGGAGATCCTCCTCCTCCTCCTCAAGCAGTTATGATCTACATATATCCAACCAAACCGTGCAATTTAGTTCTGCAAGCACATCTATCCTGAGCTACATCAGCTGCAACTGGCCACTGCACACCAATTCTAACAAGGTTCTGTTTGACATTGTCTGCCCACCACATCCTAGGTTTCCTTCTATTTCTGAGGCCTTTAGGTACTGTTCATAACCTTATTAGCTAATCTACAATTATCCATACGGGCAACATGGGCAAAAAAAGGTCTCTCTGCACAATATGCTGCTCAAAGAGGGTACCGACTTCTTTGCCTAACCTCATCATTATTTACAGGTTTAACCACCTAATGCCCAAGATACTGCGTAAGCATCTAGAATCAAAAGCATCGTTTCCTTTGATCTTGTTTACAAAGCGTCCAAGTTTCACTACCATAACTAACCCTAGAAAGAACTAAACACATTATACAGTCTCATTTTAGAGGGGGCGGGGGTGGTTCAGTCGGTAGCGCGCCAGGCTCGTAATCTGTAGTTCCCAGGTTCGAGTCCCAGCTGGGTCAGCGTTGAGATTTATCTCCGCAAAATTCCCCGCCCTGCCCACGGTCAGTAGGGGACACCGATGGGCTTGGAATAGGCCGCCGTCCGTCGGATGGAACGTTAAACCGTGGCCCCGTGTGCGGGAGAGCCATACCCTGTGCACGTTAAAGAACACGCTGGATGGCCTTGACGGGAGGCTACCATCTGTCTCCCAACAGCTGGTCCAGTGGGGCCCCTCCCCCAACCTTCTCTGAGCCTTCGGGGTCCATGTGACCTGGCCATTTAGCCCATGGTGTGCAAAAAAGTGCTGCTCAGAGGTAAAACAACCCAACTCATTTTAGTCTTTAGATGTATACACCTATTTCTCCTCTCTCCATACTTTTAAAAAGTCCGTTTTTTTTAAAAGTGTCACATAGCTCCCAAATAATTAATCTGATCTGTCACCTGCTCAAGACCGCAAACATTCAGATCAACTGAACCACACAGCCCGCCTGACCAATTTTCATCACTTTAATTTTCTCTGTTTATAACCAAACCTACTCTACTACGTCTCATCAACAGCTCGAATGAAAGAGTTCATCTCATCATCATTTGCCAAAAGGGGTAAACATCAGCATAACCTAAATCAGAAATTTTCGTATCTCCAGACCATTTGAGGCCAAAATCTTTTCCTTGCACTAAATTTCGCATAACATAATCAAACTAAAGAGAAACGAAGAAAATGCACCCTTGTCGAACACCAAAAGCAATGCTAAGCCAATTGCTACAAGTCTTACCAACTCTCAAACACGACTTAGTGTTATTATAGAGAGCTTTCATTACGTTAACTAACTTGTCTGGTATGCCATACGATCTCACAATCAACCACAATTTATGACGATAAACAGAGTCAAAAGCCTTTTTGAAATCAACAAACTAGTAACCAAAGGTTTCTGAAAAACATTTCTCAAGAATCTGCCTAAATGAAAAAAATCTAATCTACACATCCCCTACCTCAGTGTTCCTCCAAATACTGACAGGAAAACAAGGGTTGGGTTGTTTTACCTCTCAACGGCACTTTTTTGCACGCCATGGGCTAAATGGCCAGGTCACAAGGACCCCGAAGGCTCAGAGAAGGTTGGGAGAGGGACCCACTGGAACAGCTGTTGGGAGACAGATGGTAGCCTCCCGTCAAGGCCATCCAGCATGTTCTTTAACGTGCACAGGGTATGGCTCTCCCGCACACGGGGTCACAGCTTAACGGACGGCGGCCTTTCCAAGCCCATTGGTGTCCCCTACTGACCGTGGGCAGGGCGGGGAGTTTTGCGGAGATAAGTCTCAACGTTAACCCATCTGGGACTCGAACCTGGGAACTATAGATTAAGAGCCTGGCGCGCTACTGATTGAACCGCCCCTAGCAGGAAAACAAGATGTGAAACACTGACAGAATGCAGCACGACAGAATGAGAAGTTTCATATTAGTGCAGAAAAACTAGCATAACGTGTAAGCTAAATTTTAAAATACAAACTGCTCCTATACAGCTGAACATATGTAACCTATACACTGAATAGTGATCAACCAATAAATCATTAATCCTCAGTATCTTTATCATATTCCTCTATACATTCAATAGCCATCCTAAACAATTTTTTTTACTCGTCGTCTGATATTATTGCAAAGTCACTGCAAATTCACTTGAACTGCCTTTTTTTAACACAAAAAAAGAAATTTGTTTATTTTTGTCTGCCCATTTTTTCCAATTAAATGCAATTTTCTGATTAAGAACTAGCTAAAATTAAGTTTCATCAGCATTAAACATAAACCTTCAAAATTTGCTTTTTTTTCAGCATTCAGATCATTTTATACAGAAAACGGAAGAGCAAACAGATGCCATTATGATGATTTCCATTCTTCTCTAATATTAATAGCTTCTTGCTGGATCACGGACATGGAGAACTGGTCATGAACCCAGTGTTAAGCAACAAGTCTTTAAACCATATGGTGATAGCATAGCTTATGACCTAAAAACTTCCTAGTGCAGCATTTCCTACTGGAGCATATATGAAACTTGTCACATTTTTCTGTAGATTGACAGAATCAAATTATTCATTTTATTTCCTACACACTATGACTTCAGTATTCCTTGCATCAAGAAATAGAGCTGGAATGTAGATATTAAAGGTTCAATTTATTTAAATGTATTTTCAGAATGAAGAATTTTTAAGATTGAAATCTGCAGGGACCTTTGAATATGCCACAAAGAGGTGAAGTTAGTTTGATATATTCGGTTTCTGGTTGATCAGCCTGTTTAATATATTTTCGAATTAGATGCATAAACACTAATATGTCCCATAGTTTTGCTAAAGCTTTCAGTGAAAACCAGATTATAAGGTTCATATTACATTTAAAACAAAGTTTTATGAAAGAATTATCACCAAAGGGAACTTAAATCAAAAATAATTTAAAATGCTAATACAATTGTTTTGATATAGTTTTTGTAATAAAGCTTGTGACGATTCGAATTTTTTATTAGTCTGGAGAGAAAATATTACCAGTTTCAAGTTTTGAATCCTTTAAAACACTTTTGCAAACTTTATTTCTGTTTCAAACAGTTTTGCCATTTAAAATAAATTTTACAATTCAAAAAACTGTCCAGTGTTCCTAATAAAACAATGTTAAACTGCAATCTAATAAAACTCTGAATAATTGGAAAGGTTGTTTGATGGGAAGTTAATCATGATCCCTTATGCAGGAGAGCCATACTCTGTGCATATTAAAGAACACTGTGGATGGCCTTCTTTCTCTTAGCCCTTGGGTGTTTTTGTGACCTGGTTATTCAGCCTTTGTGCACAAAAGTGCTATCCATAGGTAAAATAACCTGGATATTTGTAATTTTATTTCCAGGACTATCCAAATAAAGGAAAAATACTTTTTGGGTGCAAAAAAATTTCCAATGAAATTTATATATTGCATACTATTCCTTACAAACTGTTGTTAGACATTTAAAAAAATATTGAAAAATAATGTTAATAAATACACAATTTCCTCAACAGGTACTAACACATTTTACTAACTAGAGTATACATAAAAAGGTCTTAAACCAAATTCCAAAAATAAAAACATATGCAGAACTCGATGTACAGTTCCCCCTAATATAATAAGGGTATCAAAATTTTAATTATTACTCCATTATTTGTTTTACATCACAAAATAATTTTAAACATTTAATGCTCATTCAGATCATTTAAACAGAATTCATCGTTTCCTTCCTTTTTACACCATGCCAGGTGCGAAACTAAAGGTAGATTAAACATAAATAAGAAACATTCTTCATGTAAATAAAAAAAAATTATGACTTCCGCAATAGTAAAAAGCAATGACAAGCAAAAAGTTTGAGAATGCCAACTTGGCAGCATAGAAAAAAAGTTAACTTTTTCAGAATTATTTCACTTTGAAAAAAATACGTATATTAATTTCTTTCTAGGCTCAAAGCTACTGTTTATATTTCGAAACATTAGTGTCATTGAATTTATCAAATTGCCTTTGCATTTTTTTCACAATTTTATAATAGATAATGCTGATATTTAATAATTTAAAAACAATTTGCTACTTCAGAAGTGTATAAAGTTAGACTTTTATGTAAGGAAAATTAATTCCAAAGTCATTTCTATTTAGTAACTTAGCAGGCAGTGCTGTTCTTTTTCTGTTTCACTGCAACTTTAAAAAGACATTTTAACTTAATATATTTGCTTCGAAATGTCGTTTCTTAAAACTCAATACATTATTCAATTGTCTGACCTCAATTACAGATTTAATTGAGAAGGAATGGATGAATGAATAAAGTATTGCAAAAATTCTAACCAGTTCAAATAATTTTAACATTTCTATAAATGCTGAAATAAAATGGAAACTTTAATGTTTTTTCTATGTTACAAAAATAACAATTGCAATTTGGCTAGGTTTAAATCGATGAGAATCTTTCACTATATTTTCTGAAGAACTTTCACTTTTTATTTACAATACTGCCTGATATTGCTTATATTCCAATTTCTTTTTTTTTAACATAATTTCCTTATCATAATTTTATAAAGATTTCATTCACGATTCTCTACTTCAACAGCAATTTACTGTGTAGTCAAAGTTTGTAAAAAGAAAATGATTTACAAAAACCTTACTTTTAAAGCTCTCATACAGCAACAAATCAAAAATGCATTATACATATCAATTTATTACAAATTTAACATGGATCTCTCCAATCTACTTATTTCTTTGAAGTAACTGATTACAACTATAAATTTATGGTTTAATACACTGTCTATACCAGTTTTTACGAAGTTATGCATATAAAATTTAAATTTTTTTTTGCTAAGAAAACATAGTACATAAAAATCTAATTTACTAACAGTTAGCACACTTGGCTAGTCATCAAAGGGATTTAGGTTCGAGATCCAGGAAGGATGGATGTTTGCACTGTCTTTCTGCTGAGGTCCCACCATCCTCACAAACATTCTACTCTGTGTGTTAAACTAGCAGGCTCCTGTTAGACATCTGTGGCAAGCAGCTGCTTGAGGGTATATTTTTATATTCATAAAATTTGCACGTCAAAAGTAGTTGGCTTCTGGTAAAACTTTGATGATTATAATATAGTTATATTACCCTTATAAGATTGAACTCTAAGGTGATGCAAATTCCAAGTTCTTAATATTCTAGGTTAATAATGATTACAGTAGACCTTCACAGTTCAGTAATTAACTTAATATCTTTAATTCTCTGTGACACTGCTAAATATTTTAAAGCACTTCATAGATATTTCATTGCTACCTAGTATCAAGAGCACCTTATGGCCACCTGGATATCTCCTAACCATTTTGAACCTCAGAGCTGATGGGTTGGGTTGGATTGCTTTACCTCTGAGCGGCACTTTTTTGCACACCATGGGCTAAACGGACAGGTCACAAGGACCCTGAAGGCTCAGAGAAGGTTGGGGGAGGGGACCCACTGGAACAGCTGTTGGGAGACATATGGTAGCCTCCCGTCAAGGCATTCCAGCGTGTTCTTTAACGTGCACAGGGTATGGCTCTCCCGCACATGGGGCCACGACTTAAAGTTCCATCCAACGGACGGCGACCTTTCCAAGCCCATCAGTGTCCCCTACTGACCGTGGGCAGGTAGTTTTGCAGAGATGTCTCAACGCTGACCCAGCTGGGACTCGAACCTGGAAACTGCAGATTACAAGCCTGGCGAGCTACCAACTGAGCCACCCCCGCCCCACAGAGCTGATGACAATGCAATTTAATGTTCCCCATGTGCAACAAACAACTGTCCCAAGCACAATGCCCAATTTGCTCATTAGCACCTGATGATATGCCCATGGTCAGGGTGTGAAACACGTCATGGTTTTTTAACGTTTTTAAGCACTCATATTATCATAAGTATCATCAGTCATCATTGACCACAGTGCAGCCAAGAAACATTGACATATCAGCAGCAAACGAAAAATTCACTTTAGGCAACAAGCTCCAAATTAACATCCCTCACCACCCTTCTTCACTTCGAATATATGAACTTGGCACTCGCTATCAACTGTCATCTCAAGATCTTCCCACTTGTCATGTCAATGGTAAGTAAAATCTTAGTCATTCATTACTTTTGATATTAGGTAACCTAGATATTTTTTTCAAGTGCTTTAAAATATTTAACAGTGTCAGCCGTCCCGTGGCCGAGTGGTTAGCGCGCTTGGATACTGATCTACGGGATCTGGGTTCGAGCCCCGGGTAAGGCATGGATGTTCGTTTTTCTGCTGAGGTCCTGCCATCCTCTCAGACCTATTGTGGAATATAAACTGACAGGCTCCTGTCAGACCTCTGTGGCAAGCAGCTGCTTGAGGGGGTATTTATTTATTTTTTATACAGAATTAAAGATATTAAATTAATTGTAGATTAATATTAGGAGTAAGTGCAAATGCAGATTTGCTGAGTTAGAGTATATGGAGTAACTGTCATTGTTTGAAATACATATAAATATGCATAAATTCGATTAATACAGAAGTATATAGCTAGGATCTCATTTTCCCACAGATACTGTTATATGCAAATTTCAATACCTATATGTAACTAAACTTGGATACAGTGCTTAATCTTTGGTTAACTGAAGGCCAGAGAAAGGAACATTCCTGTAATAACTGCCTTTATTATCCCCCTTCTACATAGATAATGGAATCATGGGAAAAGAAACCAAACCCTTTTCCCATGACATGACCATCATATCACATTACATAGAGCCACATTCGAGAGAGATTAATTTGACCATTCTGTGCAAGACCAAGTTATACAGCAACAACAAAGGTAGTGTTTTATGACAATTAGTAATGCAGTTGAGAGGTGCATGCAATTTCCTTGTTCCATCCTGTTAGTCTCCATCTCTCGAAACAGATCACATGGGTCAGATACGCATCTGAGCTGATCTTTGTGCAGCAATCAATTGAATGGAGATTTGTGCCAATCAGGATATTTTGCTATCATGTTTTCTGGCACTTGGAGCCACAGAAAAATAAGGAGTTTACTGTCTTATGCAAATAGATGGTGAACAAGACAGGTTGAAGGTGAGCTCTTGGCTTCCCAGTAGACACACCAAAAAATATGTTGAAGCTACCTGCCTTCATAGTTTAATCACCATGATGGATGGATGGTTGCTCAAGACCCAAGACTGTAGCTGTGGTGACAACCTGCCAATGTTACAGAAAAGCTACCTACTCCTGAATAATTTTCTCTCTCCTGGTAGTATCTCCACTTCAAAGTGAAAGTCTCCATTTGTTGTTTTATTACATCAAGTTAGTTAAAATCAGTCACAGTTCGTATAGTAAGCTATCCTGTCAAGCACTTTATCACACTGTTAAATGGCAATCTGTCAGATAGCTGTACAATGTCAGGCGACCACAATAGTTCATCTAAAACCAAGCCTTTTGACAACTTTTATATCTGTACATAACATGTTTGCATGTAGTGAATAAATGTTGTCTCATGTTCCAGGTAGAATATTTTTTTGTTAATTTTGTTAAAGTGAGAAGCTGGTACATTTTAATCTTTGTTTAAAAACAATGCATTGATGAAAGAAAAAAAAAATACTTCCTTAAAATTATAATTTTCTCATTGAAATTGTACTATATTTTACTTATTTTTAATATAACTCAATGCAAAATAATTCTGTTAAAAGAATGTGGCTGTTAGTGTAGTAAAACCCACCAAAGCAGTACAAGTCACTGAGCTGATTTAGATGGTTATGATGTAGTTGTCTTTGCTCACCTCTTTATGCGGCATATAACTTATATCAAAAGGAAATAACCAAATCTTTTAGGTTTTACTCCATATCATATTTACTATTTAAACATATCTGAGCACATGTATAATTTACTAAATGTGAGAGTGACTAATTTCCTTGCTTACCAGAAGAACTGAGCATTTAAGGACTTTTTTACACAGAGCTAGTTAGCATAGTATTTTAGTGCCTTTTATATATGATTTCTATTAAAAATTATATGCTCTTAACGAATTAGTTTTTTGTGAACTATATGCTCTTAGCAAACAATATTTATTACTGACAAATAAGAATTAAACTTATAAGTATATTGCACTTTTTGTCATAAGTGTTACAGAACAGTAAACTTTAAGTGTGTGCCATTTTCCATTTCAATTTTTAACTATTTCAAACTATTCTACATATTTAAGGTTCTTAACTTTAGTGTAAACAAAATGCTTTTTTATTGGTTTCACATGAGATTCATTTGCACTCAGCAATTTTAGGTTGCTAATTTAAAACTACAATTTATGCCACTATTTGACAAACTTGTTTCATACCAATCTTGCTCATCAGCTACACTGACCATGTTTTGAAATAGTCTCAATTGAACAGTGCTTTTCCTATTTTCTAAAAACCATTCAAGGGTTAAATCTGTCATTAGTACATTTTAACATGAATTTTCCCATTTGCTATTTTTTCTGAAAGAAAAACCTACAGGGTGACTCCACCAGTTACAAATTCTGCCAGCCTGTTTGATTACAAATTATGATTAGAATGTAAAAAATGCTGTGCAACTTCAATCTATTGTTTGCTCATGTATCATTTCCCAGATGTAAAACAAGGTGCTTTGTACAGTGTCTATAAAATTGCTTTTAACAATGCTAAATTTTGTCATGAACTAAAATAAAATCAAGTGTATTGGTTGTTTTCTTGCATCTACCATTTAGAATTCTGATTCCATCCAAAAATCTTCTTCCATAGATAATTATTTATAAATAATCATGATTAGAGTGTAAAAGAGAAAAAGTTGGCAAAATGAATCATGTCTATGAGCTTTCAAACTTTTGCCAGTCGGGCAGTTATGTGGGGGCAAGGCTCATAAAGAACATCTTAACATTTTCTTTTTACTGAATGAAATAATGCTATTTTGAAATAATTGCAACAGGTTTTCTAAGAAACAATGCACTTAGCAGCAAAGTTTAAGCCTCCAGTGTTCGAATCAAACTATCTTCAAGCATTTAACAGGCACGTGCAACTTTTGAAACAGTTAAAGCAACTTTATGCACATGCTATTATAGAATGAGGAAAAAATACTTACTCTATAAGGAAAAATCACTATTCCAAATAAGCACCATGTTACTAAGATATACATATCTATGTGCATAATTCTCAAGCAGCCATGGACTAGGGTAGTCCAACCAAACTGGAATTTAAGCTGTTTATACACATCTATTCTGAGCTACAGGTATTGCATTTAGGCACTGCACAAATTCTAACAAGATCTGCTATGATATTGTCCATTCACTGCACCCTAGATTTCCACCTTTTTTTAGGCCATTAAGGACACTGTTCCTAACTATTTCCTAATCCGTAGGTCTATATGCTGGCAACATAGCCAACCCAATGAAATTTCTCCCCATATAAGATGCTGTTCAGACACAGGTTTTTGACTCATTCATCTAATCTCATCATCATTTAATAGTCAAAATCATCTAATAGCCAAGATACTGCATAAGCATTTAGAATTAAAAGTGAAAAGCAGGTGTCAGTTGCTTTACTTGTGAAGAACCTTGTTTTATCTGACAAAAGTTAAATGTTTTCAATTTGTATGGAGAAAAGCATTAAAAATTAAACTTTTATAAGATTTTTTTTTGCTCGTTTTTACTTTCTTTTTTGTTTTATCTCAATCATTTTTCCATACCTATATATATTTTCAATCCTTTCAAAAATAACAGAATAAGGTTTCACTCTTATAAACTTTCCAATTTCATTTATAGGATGGAATAAATCTTATACAGACACATATAATAAAGGTAATGTCTATGTAGAATTAATGCACTATATAAAATTGAGAATTGCATTACTGACTTCTAATATCCTTTCTTATTCAGCCATGACTTTTGGGCACTCTGCATATTAATGTATACATGACAATCACACATTCTGCACTTTTGGCATAGATTTTTGTTCACCTTCTTTCTAGGGTTAGGTTATGATAGTGAAACTTGGGACCTTTTTTTAAAGCATGATAACAGGAAACTTGGTGCCTTTGATTCTAGATGCTCAATAATATCTTGGGCATCAGGTGGTTTCACTTTGTAAGTAATGAGGAGGTTAGGCAAAGGAGTAGGAAACCTCCTTTGAGCAGCAAGCATATTGTGTAGAGAAAGACTCCCTTGGTTTGGCATGTTACCTGTATGCATAACTATAGATCGCAAATAAAAACAGTGTGCCTTAAGACCTCAGAAGGAGGGAAGACTTAGGATGAGGTGGGCACACAATATCAAATAGGACCTAGTAAGAATTGGTCTATAGTGGCTAGATGCAGCTCAGGACAGAGGTGTTTGGAGAACTAAATTGCACATTCTGGTTGACCTCTGTAGCCCATGGCTACTCAAGAATGTTTTTTTTCTTTTGGAAAGATGGAAATACTTATCATAAAAAACTGAACTTAAGTATAAAAGATGCTACTTGTGACCCTTTCACCTAATATAGGAAAGTACTTTTTTTGCTAGTGGTAAATAATTAAAATGTCTACTCTAAGTTTTGACAGCTATTAACTTATTTAAAAATACATAAAAAGAAAACACATTGTGTAGTTGGTTACCATAACAGTATTTTCACAAAGCATGCTTTAAAAAACAATAACTTTTCAATTGCTCAGCTACACAAACAATATATATATAACCGTAAATGCAATGATGATATACTAAACACAATCTATTAATAAGCACTAAAAGTTTCCTATTTCTAATTAGGTGATATGGCTATTCACTAAATTTTTAATACTCCCCCCCCCAAAAAAAAACTTATAATTGCTTTTTAAATGTGAGACAAATCTCAAAATTCATTTTTGATACTTATTTCTAAGTTTACTAGTAACATTAAAATCCCCCTCCCTCCCATCAGTATAATTTGAGTATACAAGTATATACAGTACATAATTTAATAGATCCATTCTGCTACTACTAACCCTGAAAAATGTTTAAGAAAATTTTCAAAAATATATTAAAAAAAAATGCATGTTGGAATTTTTTCTTTAAAATTTGCTCTTTAGAAACATAATTGTAGTGATTCTACTAATTTACTCAAATAGGAGTTTTGAAGTAAACAAAGCACTGTGAAAATAAGATATTTATACAATTATTCTAATAAAAACCAATACACTTATTGGTTTACCACAGTTCATGCTTTAATACTGACAATTACAAGGGGCCAAGTCCCTTATCATGCACAATTAATACTTATAGTAAAAAAATGATTATCTGTATGCTTTAGTCTTTCCTACGATAACACTTTGAAAAAGAATCCATCTACACACATATATATATGGAGACACAAATCTGTTCACTGCAAAATAAATAATAGTACTGAAATACAAATAAGAATATATTGAATTATTCAAATAATTACCAGTTGTGCAATTGACCTTGTGCAAACCAAGCACTGGAGTATGAGCTATTTCAGATGAACTATCAACAAAAAGTGTTACTTCTTAGTGACATTTCAAACTAAAATTTTTAATTTTTTTTTCATTTTATAGTAGAATGTTCACACAATCTCAATTGCTCTGATTATTGTGTTTGGACCGTAGAATAAAAGAGCGTAAGCTGTAATCCAAAATAAGTCATGATAACTGTTGCTAAGTTCCTGATTTCCTCGTATTTTCTAAGGCAATTTATGTTGACAAGTTACTGTCAGACCTTCACAGCAAGTGGTTATATGTAAAGAACTCATTTTTAAATGGAGTTCTCCCAAAATTTTTAATTGTTGGGAAGTTGATAATTTTGATCATTTAAACCATCTTCACATTATGCAATGATACTTTAATTATATTGAAATGAAATCACAGATATACACTTGCTGGTGATATATTGAATAACTATAGAACAAAAACTGTCATTAGCCAGGTGGGATCTGAACCCATGACCTCCTGATAACATGTCAAGTGCTCTGACTGCTGAACTACCAGCCACTGAACAATCTTCCTCTATTAGTGGCTTTAAGCATTATATCATACAGTTAGTCATAGGAAATGTATCTGACTGTAACTGAAGACTCTGGTCTAAAAGACACTTTCAGGTTAGTGCCCACAATTAGCCCACATCAAGAGGCATTGTATTTTTTAAGCCAACACGCCATTTATCAAGCATAAGAAATAATGTTGAAATAATATTTTCCTCTATATTTATTCAACATACCACCAACAGGTGCATATCTGTGATTTCCTATTATTTCAGCATTAATTCTTCTGCTTGATAAATGGCATTAGCTTAAAAAAACATGGAGAGGTCTGTAGGTGGTCATGCACTAACCTGGAAATTATCTTCTGGACCAGACTCTTCAATTATAAAGATATATTTCAAATATACAGAGATACATTTCCAATGACTAACTGTATGATATAATGCTTAAAGCCACTAATAGAGGAAGATTATTCAGTGGCTGGTAGCTTAGTGGTCAGAGTACCTGACATGTTATCAGGAGTCATGGATTCAGATCCCCCCAGCTAATGACAATTTTTCCTCTATATTTTTTCAATAACTGCTTGTTCGAGTTGTAAAGCATACCAGTCCACATTACAGACGATGACCATATTTGCAATCATTTCATCACCTAAAATACACATTTTGTATTTTAGGGCATAATAGCCCTAAAATACAAATTGTGTAATGCTTTTATTTTGCAGTTGTTTTTCAAGTTGTTGACTGGTAACAGTGATATTGCATCAACTAGGCAATCACACTATAGAAGCTGGGATATTCAAAATCTATGGTGATGATATGGATTGTTTGTGCTCTTTAAGAGTTCAAACACTTTAGACAGAACTTTTAGTGCCATAGTCTCAGTTCTTTTTCCTATGGTGAACAACTTCCCACAGCTCCTGTTAGGGCTGACTCCAAGTGCTCTAGTGTAAAATATTGAGTTACAAGATAAAAAAAAATGAATTATTTAAATCATTATTATATGTATAAATATCATCATTACCATATGTATGTATCCAAGTACTCTCATGCTCATCAACCAGATCAGAAAATCTTCTTTTCATTAACAAAATACATATATTGTAAAAACTAAAGTTTGACCTTAGAGCTCTATAAGGGGAATGGTGACCCAAAAACTGTATTTTGTCCCTTATTTTAAAAATTTGATTTAGAAAATCTACTGCTTATCTTTCATTATTATAAAAAAACATTAGAACTTGAGCTTTGCATATGAACTATTGGAATGGCTGGCATTGCTTAGTGCCAGAGTCTAGTAAGGTCAGTTTATCACAACTACTAATTACTTCAACAGTCCAACAATCCAGTAATATTTAATAATGGATTGAGCAAAATCCATATTTCACAAATATCAAGTTAATCCAATTTTATACCATGCAGGACATAAACCTGCAATTTTTTGATATATATATATGTACAACAAATATATACAAAATGAAATTGTAGACTTGGCTGTTGAGAAGCACAGTGCATGCAAAACATTAGAGCTCATCAAGACAACATGCACAAAAACAACTACAACAAACATCCATTATAGGTGACTACAAGCTTCCCAACTGCTGTCACAAATCGTAGGGTCTCTTATCTCAAGTGTTACAGGCACATTTCCACCTGAAACAGGATTAAGTGAACCCTCTCCTATTTGCCCAACTGATAAACACCTGCTCATATTAACAGATATACCCTGTGAGCCATTTGGTTCATATTCTTGTCGCGGCAAAACAGCCATTGAGTTCACTATCCATATAGGTATATTTCTGACAATAGAGTCTTCAGCTTGAGATGAATGGCTATCACTAGATGCTTCAGGAGTAACATCTACAGAAGTTCTACAGCCTGTTGGCACATTAATTGATGAAATGCAATGTGTATCTGAAGAAACATCAGATTTTTTACACTCTGCATGCTGCCCAAAAGTTTCTTCCAAATGCTTCGGTTGTGAGGTATTTAAAGGTGATGAAGTAACAGATTTATGGTGCCGTCTCTCTCCTGTTTCTGAGCATATTGAACCAGATCGAGTTATTCCATGTCTGCGAAGACTTGGAGGAGAGTGGGTTGTAAGCTTAGAATGCTGCTGAGTAATATAATTTTGAACTCCTTCACATGAAGAATCAGGGCTTAGAGAAGCACCATGTGCATGCAGATTTGTTTGAAGATAGCTCACCTTAGCAGTAGTACTGCAATGTATAGCAACGACAGTGGGAGATAATGGGCACTGTCCTGGTTCTACATGAGATGAAGCACAATAACTTGAACTAGTATTTTTGTCCATAACTGATCTAAAAGATTGACCGGGTATATTAATATTTGTTGGACGCACATTTACTTTTACACCACTGCTAGCAAGCTTATGTCCAATATGAGGATTTATGGCTTCCATTGGTCGAGGAATGCTATTTTCACAACCCCTAGCAACTGAAACAGAATCAGGGCTAGGGGAGAATGCAGGTTGGTTTGGTAGTACATTGTCAGAAATATTTTGGCAGACAAAACTGCAACTAATCTCTCCAGGTTTTTCCTCTCTTCTCTTCTTTTTCTTTCTTTTAATCAAAGAAAACTTCTTTAGATGACTCAGAGTTTTGTGGAAATGAGGTTTAGCAATGTCATCTTCAAGATCCCTAGTTTTTGAAGTGCTACACTGCATTCCATCATTAGAACCAACTGTCACTTTGCCAGAGGCAGTTTTAGCTGGTGTAGTATTTTTAAGTTCATGTGAAAAATCTGCATCGACAGAGCTTGAATCACTAGTGCTAGGACTGAGTGTGGGTTGGTCATAAGTAGGACTCGAGCTGCTGGATGACTCACTAGCTTCTCCACTCCACACAGTTGGATCAGGATAAAGATTATTATTATGCCTATTTGAAGTCACACCCAAACTAAAACGTTTTTCGCGGTGTTTTCCACCTTGTAATTTTCCTCTATTCTGATCGGTAAATTCACTACACGAGTGACGCTTGCTCCAAGATGCACTAGACTTCCCTTTGTACCCAGTTGGAGCACATGAACAAGAACTGCCAGATACTTCTATGTTATCATTAAAAGACTCAGAATTTACAATATTAGGAATAACATTTCCATTCACTAAATCTTCTTCATTCAAATCTGATACTGGTGCATCACTTTCCTGTTGAACACATAACACAGCAACATTATTTGCCCTATAAGTAAGAGATTCTTCATATTGTATATCAGGAGGCAGTGCTACTCTGTCACTAGAACTGACTGGATTGTCCACTTCAGTATCACTAAGTACACTCATGCTGGAAACACTAGGCACACGATCACACTGTTGCTGTATTTCTTGATTTTGATTAACTGAAACATTCACAGTTGCAACTTCTGGTAATGCATCACAGACAAGCATGTGATTTTCGACAATTGGTGGAGCATGCTGCTGCTCCATTTCTAACTGGTAACCTGAATTAAAATTACTTCTTGCACCACCAGTGTAAGGAGCTGTCAGCTGCACTGACAAGTCATAAGGAGGTGGAGCTTCCCCCGGTGGAATATACATTTCTGGAGGTTTCCAAAGTGTGTAAGGTGGTGGTAGTTCATCATAACGGCTAAAATCCAAATGATCATGACCAACAAAATATCCCACACTACCATCATCATCCTCAGAATATCTTCTTGATAAATGAGAATTGCCAGCATCCATTCTTCTTGCATGAAAACCTAGAAATTAATATCACGGTAAATATAGTCATAAAATTAGTAAAACATTTTCTGCTGTCAATATACATGCGACATTAATAGTTATACAAAAACCTCAATTACTTGAACTAAATATGCTAATTCAGGCAAATGTATAAAATGAAACTAAAATAGTAATTCATGGAATAACCGAAAAAAATTCATCCTACCCATAGTAAAACTAAATTTTTCAGCTATTTCACGAATCCCATGTTTACAGGACATCTCCTGTGGTACTAAACTACTAAAATAGTAAATAACTCACTAAACTAGAAAGAAAAAAATTCTCTTCTTTCTAGTTTAGTTAGAACAAGATCTGGCTATATAGTGGATAGGGTGACACAATTAGTACAGTTTTTCAATTGCTTCCCTTGTTTGAGAACTGGTGTATGGTTTACCATTGTCATGCAGGATACATTCTAGGTTTTTTTTTCTGGTAAGACTCTCGAGTTTCTTCAGATAGTGATGTAGGCCTCAGAATTTATGGTTTGTCTTATGTAAAGCCTATAAAAGTTACACCTCTCATGCCTGGAAAACAGTGGCCATCAGTTTTCCTTTTGAAATTGATCACTGTTATTCTAATGGTTCAGTGATTGTTGTGTGTATATGATTGTGGAAGAAAGCTTTACCTCATTCTCATACACTTGAAATTATTCTATGCTTCTATCCATACTGGTATCCCCTTCAGATACTTTTCAGACATTTGACAATATTCCCAACTATTTTCTTCTCTGCCATCATAAACTATCACTGCCTTTGTTTACTATGTTATCTGTCCACCTGGGAAAACGATATACTCTTTATATTTATATAGCACTACTGTTTCAAATATTTTAGTTTAAATGGAGAAAAGTTGAGTATAAAAAAATTTTCAGGTTTTCCCAAACAACTTTCTTTCTGAAAAAAAAAACATGGAGCAAAAAATCTTTCAAGTGATCTACATATTTTAAGAATACTTGATATTTCTCCAGAATATGGAATAGGAAATAAACTTCTAACATGCCACAATTAGTAATTACTGTTATAGAGGTCTGACAGGATATCAGAGAGTATATTTCATATATTAAACAAT
This sequence comes from Ryuthela nishihirai, assembly GCA_038380435.1. Lineage (NCBI taxonomy): Eukaryota > Metazoa > Arthropoda > Arachnida > Araneae > Heptathelidae > Ryuthela > Ryuthela nishihirai. Next base: position 87,609 of record JAWZYU010000156.1, on the reverse strand, counting down.
AAATAATACTATTTATTGTTTAATAAATGAAATCTTACAAAGTCCAACATTTAAAAGTTGCTCTCCCTGATCATAGATGGTGCCCGCAGCAAACAACAGCAACAATGACAAGAGATTGTCTTTTTTCCACTAATGTGACCTATCAGAGCTGGCATTAGTTTAGTTGCTCTCCCTGATCACAGATGGTGCCCGCAGCAACAATGACAGGAGATTGTCTTTTTTCCACTAATGTGACCTATCAGAGCTGGCATTAGTTTAGTGATCTTAGAACACAACACTCTGGCATGAATCTGGAGATATGCGAGTTTGATCCTGCAAGGTGGCAAAAACTCATTTTTTCCACAAAACTATTGACATTTCACATAAATAATCATACAGAAAATCTGGAAGATATTAATCACTCCTCCATTTAGATGACTGCATATAGCCACATATATTTCATGCATAAGAGTGAATTATTTACTTAAGTACTCAAACTGAAGTAAAATTTCTAATGTATTAAGGAAACCAAAACATTAAAATGTACAACACAGAAATAAATAAAAGGGGCCCAGCATACATTTTGGTGACTTTCAATTGCAAAATCAAACATAGCTAATTTTCTTAAATAACATGATACTCCCAAATTAGTGAGAAACTAGTTATCTCTTCAAGTTTTTTATATGACACCTTCAGTTCTCAAAATGGGAATTTTATTCAGGGTTGGGTTGTTTTACCTCTGAGCACCACTTTTTTTGCACACGACTAATTGACTAGATCCAAAGGCTCAGAAAAGGTTGGGGGAAGGAGGATCCACTGAGCAGCTGTTGGGAGACAGATGGAAGCCTCCAGTTAAAGCCATCAATGTGGCCCTTAACATGCACAGGGTATGTCTCTCCTGCACATAAGGGCCACTGCTTAATGTAACCACTGCTGCCTTTCCAAGCCCATCGGTGTTCCTTACTGACTGAAGGCAGGGTGTTTTACCAAGATAAATCTCAATGCTGACCCAGACTTGAACCTGAGAACTGCAGATTACGAACCTGGCATGCTATTGACTGAGCCACTCCTCATCAATTAAAATCACCTATGCAATTGACGGCTAGTGTAAACAAGTTTCCAAACACTGTCTAATCCCTGGTATTCTAAATATTCTCAAGTACCTAATAATACAGGGTGATCAAAAAGTCGCTGTGACCTGATAAGGAATGAGAGATTCGTACCTGTACAATTACAATAAATCTTGAAAGTGTGTCTTGTGCATTTCGACATTTAGTGGCATGCCAAACCGTGTTCTTGAAAATGTCATACAGCACGGCCCACATTCCGAATGTATTCTGTGATGGCAGTTTTCAAATCATTAATTGTACAGGGATTGTCCGAATACACAAGAGTTTTTCATTGCATCCCAGAGATAAAAATTGGGTGGGGAGAGATCTGGGGATCTTGGAGGCCAAATGTTTTTTGAATTGATTATGTCCCTAAACACGTCACACAAGAGTGCCATAGACATATGTGTGGGCCATGGCGCCATCCTGCTGAAAGTAGGCCCTGTTAATTTCATCTTCTGACAATTGGGCAAAGAAAGGATAAAGAATATTGTCACAGTATCGTTGGGAGTTGAGTCACAGAGAAAAAAATTAGTCCGACTATGTGCCTACGCGAAATTCCAACCCAAACACCAATCTTCTGATCATGCAGTGGCGACTTGTGGAATTCGTGGAGATTGTGTGAGGACCAGAGGTGCGAGTTTTGACTGTTTATGTACCCCAAAAATTGGAAGTATGCCTCATCTGTGAAGAATATGATGTCCAAAATGTCCTCTCCTTCACGGTCAAGAAAGTCTATACAAACTCAATGTGGATGCAGTACGCACTCTGCTTACCACTGTCAGCAGGTTTTAATTCATGCACGAATGTGATTTTGTAAGGGTGTAGGCCTAGGTGTTTTCTTTACAGCCATATGGGCCATGCCAAATGAAACATCATACTTGCTGTGACAATCTCCTGATGGGACTTTTTCGGGATTCGGAGCATGCAGTCTGTGATATCCAACACTTTCTCCTCTGTCAGTATTGATGGCCCAGATCTGGGAATGTCACACATGGAACCAGTTTCCCAAAATTTCTGAATCAACTGCTGCACTGCATTACAATGGGGCACCTTGGTTTCCAGAAACTGTGCCTGGAATCGTTGTTGAATGTCGTGTGTATTCTCTGCCACACAGAAACACATTCAACAAGGAATGTATGCTCCTCAACAGATAACACCAATGCCATAACACACGTCTACAGTACCAGACTGCTTGGCAGGCAGGCGACCAAGACTCTCCCACTAACACCATCATGTGTCCCTAAATGTCTTAAGATGCACTAAGACACATTTTCAACATTTATTGTAATGGTACAGGCATTCCTCATTAGGTGCACAGAGACTTTTTGATCACCCTGTAATTTTGCCACATATAGTAGAATTCCTTTGAAAATTAATCATAATTACTCATATTTCATGAATTTTAAGAGAGTTAATGCATAGTTTAACCCTTTCAGGTCGGAGCATTGTTAATTGGTTTCATCTTTCAAATTCTATACATATATTATTATGACATGAGAAGTTCAAATCTAATACATATATTATTATGACATGAGAATTCTATATATTATTATGACATGAGAAGTAAACTTCATTCCCATAGTACAAGGTTGTAATTTTTTTCCCCCAAATAGAAATCTGTATTTTTTTTAACTGTTTCTAATCAAATATTGAAAATAACATTTAAATCTATCATATATTTTTTACTCGATGATTCCATTTGATGATCCTTGATGATCCCATTTGTAAAATTATCTTTTACAAATGTTTTCATAATTAGCATATTTTAATGGGTTGCATTAAAAATAGTTTTAATATGTTTCATTGCTAAGCATTAGTTTTATTCTGAAATATAGTTTGCTTGCAAATAGTATAATTCAGAAAATGTTTTGGTGATTAGGACAGCCTAGCTCCACTTTGATATAATATATTGATCAATGAGAATAGTTATGCTGTCTCTTTCTAATTGGCAGATGATGCCATGAGTAACTGCAGTTAGGAATGTTTATAGTCTATGTTAGCTGGAAGCTGACTATGCTTACAACAGATCAGTGGTCAAGCACCTGACATGTTATCAGGAAGTTGGGGGTTTGTATCTCACTCACAGCAAAACTTTTTTCTATTTGCAGCTAACTTTTCAATTGGTTTTTACAATTAAAAACATCTGTAAAAGATATTTGTCCATTTCCTTGAAAAAAATCTGATAGAATTTAAAAATAAATCTATTTGAGTCTTCAGTGAACATATCTGAATGTTCAGTCACTCTAAATAGCATCAAGTAGCAACGCTTTAGTCTATGCCTTTATTCTGGCATACTGTACATATATTATGGATTGGTTGTGATTTCCGATACTTTGATCCATTTATAAGCTCTAGTAGTTTTAATGCTTTCTATTTCTAAACTTTTAACACAGATATTTATTTATTCTACTGGAAATTGAGTCATCTGGGAACTATACACACTGGCTTTCAGTCAATATTATATAGCAGACTTTGGAATTTTAAAGACTTTTTTTTTTACTCTAATGTTTCTAAAATTACTTTTCATTGCTTCTCAAAATTATATACTGCAATTATAAATAATGATTTAAAATGATCAAAAAGGAAACCGCAAGTGATCTCTAATGATATCGGGGGGAAAAATAAGATTACACAATTAGCCTTAAAGTGCAATTTTTAGAAATGTTTTAAAAGGTAGGTATTTAAACCAAATAAACTAATTAAGGGAAGGAAATTTGCAATTTTTAACCATAATTTCTGCTAGAATTTTAGAATTAAACTTTTCCATAGCAGTTATGAAGTTTTATAATAAAGCAACTCATTCTCAAATTCAGCACTTCAGTTAAACTTTCAATGCTTTAAAACTTTTTATTGAATTTCTTTTGTAATTCATTATCATTTTTCTGATATATTTTTCATTTTTTTTTCTTGTTTTAAAATAAAAGCAAAAAGATTTTTTTATGATACTGTTTTTTCTTAGGTTTAGTTTGCTGATCATCAAAATTTATTTTAAAATAATTTAAAAATTCTCTGTCATTGAGCAATAAAATTTCAGAGTTTATCCTTCAAACTATTTGGATGTTGAATGTTCTTAGGATTTTTTTTACTATCCTAAGAACATTCAACATCCAAATAGTTTGAAGGATAAACTCTGAAATTTTATTGCTCAATGACAGAGAATTTTTAAATTATTTTAAATTAACTTTTGAGCAAGAAGGTCTTTTAATTGTATCAAAATTTAAGAATATGCATTGTGTTATGTACCTAAATGACCAAAAAACTTAGAAAAAAACTAAATGAAAGATTTAGGCATTAATAAAAATATTATGAATTGTTTATATTAGAATAATAAAATAATTTAGAAAAAACTGGAATTTGTCAAATTTTATTAAACTTGAAATGGAAAAAACAATAAAATTTTGCAATGTTTTAAAAAAAATTTAACCTTTTTTCTTAGAATTTTTACTATTTTAATAATCACAATTAAATTTTCTTTCCTTTGGCATGAACATGACACATTTCCATTCATTAATTACTTTAAGATGAGGTTCTAAAGCTGTTTATTTTATTTTCTGAAAACACCTTAAAATAAATCCAGCAACTGCAGTGAGCTCAGTTTCAGAAACCAACACTAAAGGTTAAATAACTTAAGGAAATGAAATAGAGAAGCAAAACTATAAAACAGAAACCAATTGAAAAGTTAGCTGCAAATAAAAAAAAAAGTTTTGCTATGAGCTAGATACAAATTCCCAACTTCTCGATAACATGCCAGGTGCTTGCCACTGAGCTGTTGTAAGCATAGTCAGCTTCCAGCTAACATAGACTATAAACATTCCTAACTGCAGTCACTCATGACATCATCTATCAATTGGAAAGGGACAGCATAACTATTTACATTGATCAATATATTTATATCAAAGTGGAGCTAGGCTGTCCTAATCACCAAAACATTTTCTGAATTATACTATTTGCGAGCAAACTATATTTCAGAACGAAACTAACGTTTAGCAATGAAACACATTAAAACTGTTTTTAATGCAACCCATTAAAATATGCTAATTATGAAAACATTTGTAAAAGATGTGTTTATTGCTAAACATTTTCATCTCATATTATGAAAAATTGTGAAATATGTGCCTTTGATAATAGATAACAAATTAGAATAATAACAAGAACTATTTTATTAAAATAAATCTTACGTCGAATCATCAATAACAGACGTCGTTGACGTAGCCTATGAATCATAAACAGCAGCAAAGCTAAGATGAGAAAGGAAGTAACCGTACTGGCAACAAGTCGTAAGCCAAGATTTGTTGTGCTCAATGAATCAGGATCTAAAGATAAACATAAAAAATGCTTATTAAGTATATAGATATATCAGAGAAAAGAAACAAAGTGACACTACTGGATATCAAGAATAGTAATGTTTCAAAAATCCTGTCCTGCAGTCTTTCAGCAGAATGAATTTTCTTACCTTACCAATTATTATGCACTTCTTAGATTAAAAAAAAAATAGAAAAATTCTATATTATGCCAGTGAAAAGCCATAGTAAATGCTCCATAACTTTTAAAATATATAAATTAAAAACTACCCATCATGCTATATTTGTCTCACGAAAAAAATATACCACTGATGAAAGCAGTCACATACGTTCACATTAACTTCAAACGAAGATTGGGACTGAATATTTTTTCAATTGATAAGAAAAATTAGTTTTGCCACTATCTTCGTTTGAAGTTAATATGAATTCAGTAGATAATTTTATCATTGGTATATTCTACTTCTAATTATTAATTTTTAGGGCATATATACGTTTTTTTTAAATTTATTTTTTGCTTTTTAGTGGCAACTTTTGTCACTAATAAAGCCTATCATTTACCCCAGTTATCTTTCCCTCTTCCATTTTCTGAGGAGAAGGGGGGGGGGGCAAAATTTGCAGTAGCTCATGGCATACTTGATACCATAAGCTTTTATTTGACATATAATTTGTTGAAATTAATGCCAGTTGAACTGTCCTGTGACCAAGTGGTTAGCACACTTAGCTGCTGATCAAAAGGACCTGGGTTCGAGCCCTGCATAAGGCATGGATATTTGTGTTATTTATCTGCTGAGGGCTTGCCATCCTCACAGACCTTCTACTATGGTATATACACTGACAGGCTCCTGTTAGATCTCTGTGGCAAGCAGTTGATTGAGGGCATATTTATTATTTTATGCCAGTTATAAGAAACATATACAAAGCTTATGTATACTAAAAGAATTATTTACACAAATTTCTAAAATACACATTTTATTATAGTTTGAAATAATAATTATTAAGTTTTAACTTCTGAAGTAAATTCTTGTAACTGGCATTGCTATTGTTAAATAGGCAAAGTTCCACAATGCTTTGATTAATGAGTGAATATTGTTGAAAACTGAGATTCAGACAAATTTGATTGAGATCTTTATCTTCAACTAGTTTTTGTACAATTTTTATTTTAGAAGTTACATACATATATACAAAATCCTCATGCAGTCATGGGCTATGGAGGTCCTACCAGACTAATTTTCCTCTTCAGATATGTCTACTCTGAGCTATAGCTGCTGCATTTGGCCATTGTAAGCCAATTCTGGCAAGGTTCTATTTGACATTGTCTGCCTATCGCATCCTAGGTCTCCCCCTTTTCCTGAAGCCTTTGGGAACAGTGTTCATAATCCTATTTGTGATCTGCAGCTATGCACACAGGCAACGTGGCCAAATCAACATAATCTCTCTCTGCATAAAATGCTGCTCAAAGGAGGTTGCTGACTTTTTTTAACCTCATTAGAAGTTACAAAGCATGAAATTTGGCTCTCCACTGACAAACAGGGAAATACTCTTAATTTTTGTCTAGGCATGGTATATGTATACAATTAATTGTTGGTGTCATGTACATTACAATTGAAACTTTTTTTTTAATTTTTAAGTCACCTTTTTACAATCATGAATCTCACCTTCAATATCCTTAAAAGTTTAAGTAAAAAAATAAACTAATAATATAAAAGAAAACCTCATAGCTGAAGTGCTCTGATGAACATTGAAATCTCCTAGAGAGCATGTAAGAATGTCATTGGCAAATCTAATCTTCATTGTTCACACTTTCAGGATGGCACAGGAAAGCACGACTTGCTGGGTGGCCAAGTTCTGAGAAAATGTTTATCCACTCAGCATCAGCTGATTAGTTACAGAAAGAATAATTTATTTATCAATGCTTCCAAATTTTTCATGCTAAAAGGAACTACTATTACTCAAAAGTATGGCACTAGCATACAGATATGGCATTCAGCCTCAAATAGGCAAATGCTAAACAAATGTATGACATGTAGCTGGGGAATGAGCCAAAAATCGTGCTATTGATCAAAAGGTACAAAAAATACATGCCAAATTTTGGTTACTTTTATCTCTGAGCAACACATTTTTACACGCAATGGGATAAATAGCCAAGTCCCAAGGAAGATTGGGGAAGGGAATCCAGTAAGCTGATGGGGAAAACAGATGGAATTAAATTAAGGCCACCCAGCATGTTCTTTACCATGCACAAGGTATGGTTCAACATACTTTGTGCATACCAACAACAAGGCTTACCATGCACAAGGTATGGAAATAAATTTCAGTACTGGCCCAGGTGGAACTTGAACCAGGGAATTGCAGATTACAATTTTGGCATTATATTGACTGAGCAAACCCCTGCCCCTGAGGCCATGGATTGAGATGGGAATCACATGCATGTGCGACAGCTATCCTGCATAAACATATATTCATTAAAATTCATACAGCAATAAGTCCACTAAAGTACAATTAAGAGTGCAGTACCACGCCTGCAGCAGTAGCTCTCTGAAATCGTACACGTACAGCACCAGTCCTGAAAGAGTTGAGTAATAATTGAATATTAATAACATGTGAAATTTTCCCAGATGAATAAACAATTATTTAAGCATAAAAAAAAAAACTTCTGACTAGGAGTACCCAAACACATGACTTGCTGACTATATTCTATCAGTAGCTCTCATACCTAAAAATTCAGAGGATAATAAATTTTCTAACTTAACTTGCAACATAGCTTTCCTAAGGTAGTTTAGCTTATGTACACTGTTCTAAAAAACAACAGCATTTCAGTTCATCATATGCCAAAAATTTATGAGGGTATTGTAATATGACTTTGAATATATTAATAATCATAGTGTCAGCACTAAAAGGGAGAAATATCAACCCCAAGTAACTTTTCCTGTCAAACTGCTTTGTAGTAAAATTCGGTAACTATATCTGCAATTTTTCATAGTCAAGTAAACTAAAAAGATACCTAGTAGCTTCAGATGATAGAGAGCAACTAAAATGCAATAATCAAGTTGTAGGTTTACATCCTATCTGGTTCACAAATAACCTTTTCTGGCTTACAAATTATTGAGTCAATATACCCAAGTATCAGTGCAAAAGTGCCATGAAACTAAATCAGAAGTGGATGCTTTTAATATACAGTTTTAGTTTCTTAAATGTATTTTACAGACCAAGTTACTTAAATTTATCAGTTTCCTTTGTCATTCGTAGCTCTCCGATCTATGCCCTCAATCAATTCTTTTCAAGGTCATGTCCTAAAGTCACTGATGATAAACCACACTTATATTACATATAAATTTCTATTATGGGAGCTATCTAGAATAGTTTTGTATGCCACATTGATAGTTTAAAAATCATACACACAGTCCAACTGATACTTCTAGATCAGTGGCTCTCAAAATTTTCCAGTCACAATCCCTCTTATTGTTGATGGAAATTTTTGCTGCTCCCCTTACCACTGATGAAATTTTTTGTGGTAACTTTTACTATTGAAGGAATTTGTCACACACATCCCTTTACCACTGACGAAAGTAACTTGAATGAAGGAAAGAAGATTCTCACAGCATAATGCTCCAGACAGTAGCATATCGTGCAATACCAAAAAGTTTTGGTAAAATAAGAAAGGAATGAGAAGGCTGGTGATAGTAGTAGAATACTCTCAGAGTGGTCCATACTACTCAGGAGGTCCAGAACCAACCACCAGATGGATGGTTATTTCATTTGTGTGGTAATATTTTAAATACAATTCTTCAGAGCTTTGTGACCCTTATTCCAAGTTTCTTGTAACTCCTTTGGGAGTTATGCCCACACTTTGAGAGCCTCTATTTTAAATAATCAGGAATATATTTTTGAGTTTGTCCATGTTGTATATTTTTTTTGGTGCAACTTTTCTTATCACCAGTTTATAATATTGATGTAGATGGCCTGGGCAAAGTTGAAACTGATGTTCGTAACACTTCTGTTAATTCTTCTTGGTCTTTCGGTCTTGGTCTGAGCTTCTAGGTCTTCAGTTCTCCTTGGTTTAATTTAAGCTTTACAGCTCCCGGAGGGAGCATGCCTAAAAGCTTGAGAAGCATTGTTCTAGATAATATTTAACTGGAAAAGTTCATATCACTTAAAATGTCTTGAAACATGTCAAGAGTTCGCTGTCACAGCCTATATATGTTTGATTCTCACAAAATACTTTTTTTATTCAAATTAGACCTTAAAAACACACATACAGAATTAGCTAGTAACCACTCTACAGGATAAGTGAGTTATCAAAATGTACACAAGACTGCATAATTTTAATCTAAAACATAGATTGAGCAATACTGCAGAATAAAACTTCTATAATCCAACTATTACCAAAGTTGATACTTCCTGCCAACTTCATTCTTGGCTCACCTTTTTCAAATCATTAGGAACCCTGTTCATGATTCCATTTGTTAACATCAAAAGTTGGAAAAGTAAAAATAAGATTAAACCTTTTTACTCCTATTGTATAATATGGATTTCTGAAGAATCTGTATATTAGCTGTTAGGTAAACATGGAAGGCCAAGGAAGTTAGGTAAAAGAAAAAAAGTTAAAAATGTTGAGTAAATTATGATTCTAAAGGACAATTTATGTAAAAATAATGTCTATAATTATATTTCAGTGGTTGCATCTAAAGCTAATACTGAACATCAATAATCTCAAGCTTCACTGAAACTTAAAAATGACATGAAGAAACTATTACAGGATCAATGGATTGTTCTCACCTAATTTTCATAGAATCATTGACACTAAGGATATTCGCTTTTGACTCAAGAGTTAATAGCTTACTTAAGTAAATAAAATGTATACAATGGCAAATCTCCAGATGGAAACTAGAATTTACTTGAAAAACTAGCTTTTGTGTGGAGGGAGACTTGTCCATGCATTGTGCTGTTTTTTTTTTGAGAGTACAGTTAAACATACCTGAATAATAATCACAATATCTGTACATTCCTGAAGCTCAATAGTGATGCTATCTGTTAGCATCAATGATGATGCTGTCTGTTGGGTTTTGGGGCAACAAGAATATCACTGAATCAATGTAATAATATTAAAACCCTTCACAAGAAAAAAATAATTAGTTAAATTACTGCAATGTAATTATAGAACTGATCAAAATAATGGAGCTACGTACAAACATACAAAATTTTCATGTAGCCATGAGCTACTGAGGTCCTACCAGACTGTAATTTTGTTCTCCAGACATGTCTGTCCCAAAATACAGCTGCTGCATTTGGTCACTGCCCACCAATTCCAGCAAGTTCCTGTTTGATATTGTCTATCCATCACATTCTAGGTCTCACCCCTTTTCATGAGGCCTTCAGGCACACTGTTCATAATCCTATTTACCAATCTGCAGCAACACATAGGAATAACATGGTCAAACCAACAGTCTATCTTTGCAGAATATGCTTATCAAAGGAGGTTGGTGACTATAGTCAAACCTCCTAAAGCCCAAGATACTGTGTCAACAATTAGAATTAAAAGCATACGATTTTCTGTTATCTTGCTTACAAAGGGCCTATGTTTTGCTACCTTAACTAACCTTAGAAAGAACTAAACTAATTCAGCCTATTGTGTCTTTAAGTGTATATGCCTATTTTTCTCGCACTCTCCATGGATTCTTAAAAGTCCCAGCAGCAATCCAAATTCTTCTGTTTATCTCATGCCGCACATCATCAGTATCTTACATAGCTCCTTTCATAATTAAACTGAGACACTTGCTCAAGAGTGCAGCCATTCAAAACAACTGAAGCACCAACTATTTGACCAATTTTCATCTTTAGTTTTTCTCTCTGTTTGCCACCAAGCCTACTCTATTACCAGTCTCATCAATAGCCCTATGAAAGAATTCATCTCATTAATATCATTAGCCAACAAAGCCAAATCATCTGCATAATCTAAATCAGAAAATTTGAAAACTCTAGATCATTTGAGGCTAAATCTTCTCCTTGCAAAGAATTATGCATCACACCCAAAGCTAACAATCAATAACCAAACTAATGAGAAATGGAGACAAAATACACCTTTGTCAAACACCAGTAACAATGTTAAACCAATTGCTACAAGCTTTACCAAATTTCACATGATTCAGTGTTATCATAGAGAGCTTTCATTATGCTAACTGGTTAGGTATGCCATATGATCTATCAATCAACGACAAATTATGAAGATCAGTGAAGTCAAAAGCTTTTTAAACTCTATAAAACTACCAATCACAGGTTTTTGAAACTAAAAATTTCTTAAGAATCTGCCTAAGTGAAAATATTTGATCTATACATCTCCTATCACTTCTGAATTCACACTCTTCATCACCAAATTCTTAATTCTATTAAGCACAACCTTATTACCTATTAAGCAGAAAACTTTAACTGGAACAGAAAGTAGACTAATTCCCTATAATTATCACAAAAACTATGATTTTTTTTTTTATATAGAGATAATAATAGCTGTACTAAAATCCCTAAGAACCTTTTTATAAAAAATATTAAAAATTTCAGTCAGCCATGTGAAAAACAAACACTCTGAGCTATACGGATTTTTGTGGCAATTTAGTCCTACCTAGTCTACTAAACCAGTGCAAGTGTCGCTGTATAACTGTTTATATATTGTATGAGAAATCAGGACAAGTCAAATGTATCTTCTAGGTTATCTCCATTCTTTGGATAGGGGAGTATCTTCTTCCCTTTTATGAAAAAAAAAAAAAAAAAAATCATCCCCCTGGGTATCTATGCAGTTTTAATTTGAGATAGCCAAAGCAACTTCAGAATGTGATATAGGGCCAACATTGAAGCCAGTCTAATGCATCTATCCTCATTACAAACAATGAGACTACGTAGAAATAATCACATTGTTCAGAACATCTCTGAAATGCTCAGTCCATCTGGCCATCAGAAGATAACAACTTTACCATACTTATCCCTCAGTCCCTTTGTTAATGTTTTTTGTGGGAAGAAACAGATGGGTACAATCTGGTACAACCCCCTGCTGTTGTGCTGTCTAACCTTTTCTCTCCTTCATCAGCCAAGCTATCAAACCAAAGATTCTTATCAGCTGTTAACTGATCCTTTACATGTTTATTAAGAGCTCTTTGTAATGCTGTCCATTAGGCCTAGTAGGGTGTTGATTAAAATTATTCCTGAACTTTCTTCTTTCAGAAATAAGTTCCATAGCCTTATCACTCAATAATTTTGTCTCCTCTGTTCCTATTTACCCAAAAGAGTACTGTTAGTTTCAAGAAAAGCCTGTTTAAACTGATTCCATTCTTTCTCACCTTCAGTAGTAAGCAAACCATGCCTGTCATAACGATTAAGTAGCTGATCATAGTATGCTATGGCTATATCTGTATCTTTCAGAGTTTCAGTATTAAAGGCAATTAATTCCCTTAACCTTAGCACAACATTTCTTATCTTCAGTTGCAAAACACTTTTGACTAAGTAATGGTCAGATCCAATTTTGGCTCTCTTACATGAGCTGATATTCTTAACTGAACTGGCCCATTTTCTGTTAATTAATATATAATCAATCATTAAGGAGAGGGTGATGTGTATTTATAAATGCCCTAATGTTTATAGTCCATGTTAATTATTCTCAAACTGTTAAATTTATTTGCCTGTAGGAGCAGAGGTATGGCCATGGGGGAGGTGGGGATCTTGTGGGGGAGGGGGGATACTTTCCTTCCCCCAAAGTAATCAGAGTTGGCAAAATTTGAAGTGACATGGTAAAATCCAGGTGAGCTGTAAAAATTTAGATTTTTTAAATATATAAATTAAGACATTGACAAAAATTGAGGCAAACAGGAAAAATTTTGGTGAGATAGCAAAATTTGAAGTGACTTGGTGAAATCCAGGCAAGTTACAAAAATCAAGATTTTTTTGCAAACTTAAGAGCAGTTGTCAAAATCGAGGCAACTTGACAAACTCTATTGCAGTTGGCACAAAACTTTTCTCTCATCACCTAAGTGCAAAATGCCACTTTGACCGACCACTGACTGATATATCTTTCCTGTATCTGTATATTTAAATAATAACCCACAAAGCATTAGTTCTCACTCCAGGCAGACAACGTTTGGTTTAGGGAAAACTAGGCAAATGCTAGAGGCTAAAAATAAGAGTGGTCCTAAAATACAAAAATTTAAAATACATGTTTTGCATAAGGAGAAAAAAAGCTAAATGATGAAATAGTCAATTATATTTGCCTAGTTGACGATTTATTGTTTTGTCAGAGGTTTCACAATTATAAATTAGTTCTGTTTTCACGAATTGACCAGTCTGGAAAACCAAATATCAGTGGAAATGGCCAAGGCCTGTGTCAGATGTCCTATAGCCAAGTCAAAATACATAAATGCCAACCATACAAATTCTTGTTTAGTCAAATTTTAAGTTATAAAAGATATTCTCTGTCATGATATCCTCTAATTTACTTTTATTATTGCATTTTTGTTGTTGTTGTATATATCTATGGTGTGTATTTTTAGAAGTGCCGAGATGGGAAAGAGACTCATTAGTTGTCATTTGAGTCTGAGCTAACTGGCTCCATATGCTCAAGGAAGAAAAAGCACTTTTATTACTATGCCATCACTAGCCGGAGGCTCTAATGCAGGTGATGGAAAGAAGTGCGTAAACAATGTAGGTCAGACTGAGTGTTGCCAACAAATGAGAAAGGTCATTTGTGTTAGTGTCAAGGGGATGCAGCTCTTTCATAAAAAAAAAAAATTCCTTCTTAAGGAGAGGGTTCAGTTCTGTGTAAACCAAGGTACAGTTCCTGTGTGAACCAGGTAATTTAAGCAAAGATTAACTATCCTCTCACCGAGTTTTGACTAATTAGTAAAAGTAAGTAGGGGTAAAGAGATTTCTGCACAATTTCCACCTCATCATATGAATGCTTGCTGTAGCAAAGCATCATTCGAATTAAATTTGAGCTGATTGGAGGAAGTCCAAAGGAACATTTAGGAAGTCAAATCATTCTGATCTTCAACACATTATTTATTCGTATATGCCATCTTGTAGTGTGACATTTGGTGCAGTCTTCGAGAATAAGCTGTTGTATGATGCAGAAAGTTTCCATTGAAATAAAAAAATAAGAAAATTTCCACTGTACTAAAGAAGAAATGTGCAAGAATTCAGAAGATTCTGTGATTCTTGTGTCAGTGATTCCTTGAAAGTGAAGAAGCTGCAAGCAGTTTAGTGTACTGAGCTGCAACCAGTGGATAATTTCCATGAGTTGTACAGTCATTGAGATCTTCACTGAATGTGCCATGAGCCACTGTTCATCACTGTGGAAGTAGACTCCAGTTTCAGCAGACAAGGGAGCAAAAGCGATCTTTGCAGGAGTGAAAGGTCTGTGGTTTTTCTGTCTCTATTCTTTTATTTTGTATGAGTTTTGAGTTGCCAATGATGCTTAGGATGAAAATGATGCTTAGGATGTTGCCAATGATGTAAGGAGAAAATTGTAATGGAGATAGATAAGAGATTTTTTGACAGAAATGATCTTAAGGAAGTAAATTTTATAATTAATGATAAGGAAAAAGTGTTAAAAGTTAAATGCTGTCAAAGGCATGAAAAGAGAGAGAGCCAAGTGGCTGATACAGCAGCAAATGGTTCTGGTACTACAACAGTGATTGGGAAAAAAATTATTATAGGTAGATTTGGGTTGTTTTACCTCTGAGCGGCACTTTTTTGCACACCATGGGCTAAATGGCCAGGTCACATGGACCCCAAAGGTTCAGAGAAGGTTGGGGGAGGGGACCCACTGGAACAGATGGCTGTTGGGAGACAGATGGTAGCCTCCCGTCAAGGCCATCCAGCGTGTTCTTTAACGTGCACAGGGTATGGCTCTCCTGCACACGGGGCCACGGCTTAACGTCCCATCCGACGGACGGCAACCTTTCCAAGCCCATCGGTGTCCCCTACTGACCGTGGGCAGGGCGGGGAATTTTGCAGAGATAAATCTCAATGCTGACCCAGCTGGGACTCGAACCTGGGAACTACAGATTATGAGCCTGGCGCGCTACCGACTAAGCCACCCCCGCCCCATATTCAATGTAGAAGAGAATATAAAGGTAGACCTAAGTGGTCATTAACTATGAATAAAAGTTGTACTGATGAAAGTGGTATTACTGAAAGTACTAAATTCAGTGCTGATAAAGGTAAAGCCTTATCAACACTGAATTTAGTACTTACTGTAATACTAAAAGTATTATAGTAACGAAAGTAAAGAACTTCTGCACAGGAGTAAAGGATAGTATCTCGTTTGAAAAGAATGTTTCATTAAAACCCAGAAACTTAGAAAGTAGTGATAGAACAAATAGATTTATTAGAAAATATTGGAAAGCAAAAGAAACAAGTCCGAAGAAAAACGTGCTAATGAAATTTAAAAAGAACTGAACTTTTAAATTCACGATGACAAAGAAGGATTGCAAAATGAGAGATAAAGTGCAAGAAAATAGCATCCAATTATTCTGCAAGTATCGGATTGACATATGTCAATAAAACTGGGAGGATTCTGGATGCAAGTACAAGACATCAAGTAAAGATCAAATCCACAAGACAGCTTTGGAGTGTCTCTAACAGATCAGGTTTGACTGTATCCAATAGCAATCTGTCATTAAGAAAACTCTTGGGGGTATTGGTAATTAGATTAGGAGTTGCAATGAAGGGAGGAGAAATGGCAACTCAAAAGAGTGTGAAAATGAAAAAGGATGGAATCCACCCGACCCACTTGCAGAGAGCTATTCTATTCAAATAATAAAAGTCATCGAGTCTGTGGACACTCAAAGAAAGTGAACTGCAGTCAATTACTTCTGAGTGGCAGTGACATTTGGTACACTACAAGTAAATTAACTGGACAGTCTTAGGGTGAGGACATTGTTCACCAGACAAGCTGGATATGATTAACATGACAAGAGCATGATAGTTTTTGCAGGCTTGGTTATATAGCTTGGAAAAACCTTTTAAGGGGAAGATGTGTCATGTCCCTCTAATTTATTTCATTATTGTATTTTTTTTGTTGTTGTATATATCTCTGTTAAGTGTATTTTTGGAAGTGCCAAGATGGGAATGTGACTCATTAGTTGTCATTCGGAAGCAAAAGTGCTTTACTATGCCATCACTAGCTGGAGGATCTAGTGTTAGTGACAGAGAGAAGCATGTAAACAATGAAGGTCAGACTGAGTTTTGCTGTTAAATGAGGAAGGTCATTAGTGTCAGTGCGTCAAGGGGACACAGCTCTTTCTAAAAAAAGGCAACCTTTAAGGAGAGGGTTCGGTTATGTGTGAACCAGGTAATTTAGGCAAGGATCGACTATCCTCTCGGTGAGTTTTCAGGTCGGTAAAAAGATTTCTGTAAAGTACAGATTTCCCCCTCATCATATGAATGCTTGCCATAGCAAAGCAGTATTTGGATTAAATTTGAGCTGATTGGAGGAAGTCCAAAGGAATATCAAGAAGCCAAATCTTCCATCTAGAAACCAAAATATATTCTGATCTTCAGCGCAGCTAAGGACCATGGAATTGAGCACATTCCCATGTAAATAAACTGTGTCGTCCACCACTGCTCTGGTGCATTAGTCTGTTTTTCATCTTTCTACACGACATTTAGCACAGAATGTCTGAGGCACAGCACAGGTGTAAAACTCACAAACCTGTGGATTCACCTAGGTAATGGTGAATGTTAATTAAGGGACTAATTGATTGTCTCCTACAAGTGTATCAAAAGAATAAACACCTCCCCTTCTCCACGAGGAACATGACATTTCCCACTGCCAAAGTGAACTAATACCTCTGCCCAAAGGTCAGAGTCAGTACAGACTTTAGAATTGGATGACAAAACAGATCTTTTTTATTTCAATGCAGGAAGTAATATTAATTTTTAGTCAAACAATATATTGACATGATAATATATGACAAGAGAAATATCTCCATTCTTGACAGAATTTAAAATATATTGAAGTTGTCTGTAAAACTCATCTTTCTCATCCTCATCAGATTCCTCTGTAGGGTCATAATAACAGATAAATTTAAAACATAAATTAAAGAATGTTAACTGTAAGAAATCTTTAATTAATGCAGTCATATCCTAGAAGAGCATCACTGGTGTGTCTGCTGAGAAGCAAAACTACACCTAGGAGATTCTTTCCAGCCTCCCTCCCTGAAAAGAGAAATTTAAAATGATTTTTAAGTATCTGACCTTTACCTATCCATCTGGTCTCTTGCAAGTCTGGAATAAGTTAAAATGCTGGAATTCCTGTATGAGGATGTCAAGAGTATAATCTCTATGCAATGCCCTCACATTCCATATACCTGCAGAAAGAAAATGATTAGTACATTTTTTAAAGAAACTAGGTTTATTGAGAGAGGTAGGACCAACAGTATAAAACAGCCCACTAATCACAAGCATGGGGCAAAGACCCATTCCCCCCACCACTAAAGGCTGAAGCTTTCCATGTTGGTAGGAACTTCAGGCACCCCCTTTTCAAGTGGACCCTTTGAAGAACCAGAACATAGAAACTGACCTGCCTGAAACATGTTACTCCAGTGTAAGATTGACTGATATCCAACAAGCTCAAGCAAGGGTTCCAGCATTTGCGATGGTCTCTGATCAGGATTATCTACTAACTGATAGAAAGTATTCTGTACCACTGATCACTTAGAGCTGGCAACCCAAAGGCAAGCTGAAAAATACAGCAGCAGATTTTCTCTCAGCAGAGTCCCACCAATGCAGCAAGTCTAGGATCCATAATCAAATTCAAAGTCATAAACTAGTCCAGAGGTGTATAAATTCAGCACCAGGATCCTAAGAAGTTGACCACTCCTCAGCAAGGTAGAAAAAAAGTGGCCACAGATGACCAGATTAATAGGACAAACTGATCTGGAAGCCCTTCCATTGCCTTCCAGAAAAGAATATCTCTTTTGAAAGGTGCACCTACCAATACAAGACATTCGGTTCTAGGGCTGATTCTGTGCATCATCACAGGGGATTGGTATACAGCTCTCCTTCCAGTGTATGCCTAGCTACCATTTACTAGATAACTAGGCATACAAACTGCAAAATACAGCAGAGTTAGAATAAAATACTAAGCTACTTTAAATCAGAAATGTAAGAACTTTTCCCGTTGCATCTCTCCAAAATGGCAAAATTTGTCAGCCTCCTGTCACTACGACCAACTCTATTATAAACATTTATATATTCTAATATCAATGTTATCCTCGAGTTTAAATATTAATGGAAATTGATTTCAAAAAATTAAAAAGTGTAATTTCAAAATTGTTGAAAATGGATCTTTGTTATTTCAATGCAGGAAGTAATGATAATTTTCAGTCAAACACTATATTGGGAACTGGAGCTAATGGGGTTTGGCAGTTGCATGCCTGTCTCAAAGTCACTGGTCTCAGTCAAAAAATGAAATATTAATACAGTGGTGATGACTGCAACATCAGAAATAAACTGTTGATCAGTGGACAACAGTAATGTAGTCAGACAAATTCCATTGCACCTTGTTCTTATACATATAGCAGGGCAAAAGTATGCCATCAACTGCATGAAGGCATGAAAAATAAAGGACACCACTCAAATGGTTGAAGATGAAATCAGAAATGTTCTACTGGCATGGATTGGGGTGCTTCTACCACTGGAAAAGCAAAAGTCATCCAAGTAGTACCTTATTGTATTGCATGCACAGCTGTATGCAAATGTTGTACATGCTGAAGTATTGCTCTTAATGTGATAACTCCTTTCAGGGTAATAAGGCAACTCTTTACTATGTCAGAACTGTGTGTATGGTTCAAAGAACCAAAGGAGTAATTTCAACATCTGTCCTGGTTCCTTGATTTCAGTCTAAACGAGAACATTTGGGACAAACGAAAAACATCTGTATCATATGTTTCTTTGTATATTTTTCTAACTGAAATGAAAAGGAAAAACTGTTTCTGTTTCAACTGTATTTTAAAATAACAAATACCCTCCTAAAATTCCAAACACTGTATTTTACAATGCAGCATCATAAGATCAACTTTTTTTAAAAAGAAAAATCGATTTTAAGCCATGTGGGATCATTGGTGTTTTAAGACAATAACAGCAACTTTGGAA
Organism: Ryuthela nishihirai; assembly: GCA_038380435.1. Taxonomy (NCBI): domain Eukaryota; kingdom Metazoa; phylum Arthropoda; class Arachnida; order Araneae; family Heptathelidae; genus Ryuthela; species Ryuthela nishihirai. Next base: position 68,081 of record JAWZYU010000156.1, on the reverse strand, counting down.
ACACATTTAAATGCTCTTCATCCAATTTTGAGCAATTTGTTTCTCATCATTTTCTTCATTTCAAGCAAAACACCAAATATTTGCTTTTTACTACTTTGTGTCCAGACAGTTACCTAACTGTAGAAATGGCACTGAGTAAAATATCATAGCTTTTTGGCTACATGCAGGTAATTATTTTACTGAAATGATAACTTTTTCCTAATTAAAAAAATTTAGAGGAGAGCTGAGTCCATGATTTGCTGATTATATGCCAGCTTCTCTAATCTTCCAAGCCCTGCAGCACTAATATTCTTATGCTGTCTTGGCCATGAAGCCTCCATTGTTTTCACTAACAATAACAAATGGCATCACTGTTACTATCGCTGACCAAATGCAGCTTAAGTGCCAAATTTCTCACTTACAGTGACTAACACATACACTGTATGATCAAAAGTATAAGGACACTCACTCATCCACAATTTCCCGGTAATAGGAAAGGAATTAATATCATTGTTGGTCCACCCTTTGCAGGCTGCTATCACAGCCTCCACTCTGCGGGGAAGGCTTCCCACTAAATTTTGGTACATTACCGTGGAAACTGCCTGCCATTGTGCCACAAGAGCATTAGTGAGGACAGTCACTGACGCTAGGTAGTTTGGCTTTGCTCGAAGTCAGCGTTCTAATTCATCCCAAAGGTGTTCCATGGAGTTGAGATCATGGCTCTGTGCAGGCCAGTCAAGTTCTTCCACACCCATTTCATCAAACCATTCCTGCATGGTCCTCACTTTGTGGATGAGGTCATTTCATGTTGGTACAGGAAAGGGTCTTCACCAAAGTGTTGCTGTAAAGTTGGAAGCACAGAATTGTTGAGAATGTCATTATAGGCCATGGTCCATGGTGTACCCATTCAGTGGAACTAGTGGGCCCATCCCAAACCACAAAAAACCGCCCCAGAGTATGATGCCTCCTCCACCAAACTTCCCAGTTGGCACAACAGTCAGGCAGGTAACATTTACCTGACATCCTCCACACCCAGACTAGACCATCAGACTGCCAGATGGAAGTGTGATTCATCACTTCAGAGAATGTGGTTCCACTGCTCAAGGGTCCACTGGCGCCATGCTTTACACCACTCCAACAGATGCTTGGTATTAATCTTGTTGATGTTAGGCTTGTATGCAGCTGCTTGGCCATGGAAACCCATTCCCTGCAGTTGGTGACAAACTGTTATGGTGCTGGCATTACTTTCAGAGGCATTTGGAACTCTGTGGTGAATATTGCAACCAAGGACGGGCTATTTTGTTGTACCACCCGCTTCAGCACTCTGCGGTCCCGCTCTATCTTTTTATGTGGACTATCGGGTCACAATTGTGCTGTTGTTGCTCTTGGCATTTCCACTTCACAATAACATCACTTACAGTTGATCAGGGCAGCAGGGCCGAAATGTCCTAAACTGACTTATTGATAAGGTGGCATCCTATGATTGTGCCACATTGAAAGTCACTGAGCTCTGCTGTACAGTCCATTCTCCTGTTCATGCATGTCTATGAGATTTGCCAGGCCACATGCATCCTTTTATACCTGTTTGGGTCATGGTTGTGGCACATATGGGCAAATCCACTACTCAGAAGGGGTGTCCAGATATTTTTGATCAGACTTAATGAAAAAGCATTTAATTCTGAATAATAAAATAACAGAAATTCAAATGAATGCTAGCTCCTAGTTGGAAGAAAACAATGGTGACTTGGCTTTGGACATTTAAGGGTTAAGAATGCATTAATTGATAGGTTGGACAATTAACAATGAATTTATTACAGATTGGATTGTTTTACCTCTGAGCAGCACTTTTTTGCATACCATGGGCTAAATGGTCAGGTCACAAGGACCTCAAATACTCAGAGAAGGTTGGGGGAGGGGACCCACTGGAACAACTGTTGGGAGACAGATGGTAGCCTCCCGTCAAGGCCATCCAGCATGTTCCTTAATGTGCACAGGATATGGCTCTCCCGCACACGGGGTCACAGCTTAACATCCCATCCGATGGACGGCAGCCTTTCCAAGCCCATCAGTGTCCCCTACTGACCGTGGGCAGGGCAGGGAAATTTGTGGAGATAAATCTCAAAGCTGACCCAGCTGGGACTCGAACCTGGGAACTACAAATTATGAGCCTGGCAACTACCGACTAAGTCACCCCCTCCCTGAATTTATTACAGATAATGATTCAGAAGCAACCTATTGAAAAAATGGTAATCTTCATTTGTACTCAAGGGAAATTTTACCTCAGGCAGAAACTGAACTCAGTTTACATGTTATATGTCAGCTGTCCTACTATTAACATATTTCATATGTTTCAATGCATGTTGTAAGTTACAATTCCCACCTGGAAACAAACTTGATGTGATTACTAAAAAAATGCTTCTGTAAAACAAGATAATTACATATCAGTTATATTAATTAACCCTTAAAGTGTCCAGAGGGTTTACTTTATTTTAAAAAATTAGGCTAAAGTAACTTCATTTTAATTTCAATTTATGTTATTTTATTATTCAGAATGAAATGTTCTTTCATTTGATATATAACACAACCTATATATATATCTGTTAATCACTGTAGGATAAAGTTCTAAAGTTTATTTTTCTGATGAAAAAAGGTCTTGGCCACAATTGCGTGCATTGTGAGGAACCTGGCCCTTTAACAGTTAAATTTATAGCTCGTGCAGAAGTCTTGCCATACTAGGAAAACTTTTACTAGCATTACTACAGATGTGGCTAATTTTCTGATACTCTGTTGTTTCAGATATTCACTGGAATCGCAAAGGTATTTCAAATGCTCCTTAATCATTATAATGCCAGGTTTCTAAAACAACTCATTTTGATGGTCATATTAATTTTGGAGTGTTATCAAAAAATAAAATAACTTTAGAAACCTATCCTGAACTAAGAAATGACCAGAAATAGGCCAGTTGTTTATCAAAAGAGAAAGCATTTAATTGTAAATAAAAATAGCAAAATTTTATCAAAAAAATGAAAGTTGATAAAAAATTTTAATATTTAAAAAAGTTTATTGTACGTTTCATTTTAACTTCAGCAAACATTAAAAAATTTTTCCATTTTCTTCTAAATTATTTCATTTCAATACAAATAGCTCATATTTCTTTATTTAAATATTTCATTTATCTAGTTTCTGATAATTTTTTAGTTATTTATGCAAATAAACCATAGATGTATATGCTTAGATTTTTGGTAGTTGGCAAACTAATGCCATAAAAAAAAAAAAGGAAAAAACTGAAAAATGTTTCTAAAAAGAAGGAAAAAAAGTTTCAAAGCATGTAATGTTTAACTGAAGCATTGAAACTGAGAAAAAATAATTTCCAAATTGAGTTGCACAACTACTATGGAAAAATAAAATTTCAAATGCAAAAAATGCAATTTCTTAATCCAAATATGAAATTTAGTTAAAATGATATCTTATGCCACTAAAATAAGTTTACTTTTTACAGAATTTTTCTGTAATCTGTTGTTACCTGAGACAGTTGCTATTTCAGGGTGGCAATATCTGACATTTTGGTACAGTTTTAAAATTATTCTTTTTAATCATAGTATTTTATAGAACCATAAAAAATAATTCTAGAAATAGCAGAGTAAAAAAAAAGCGATTAATGAAAGCAAATGTACTGTAGTTGCCAGATGATGCAGTTTGCACTAGAAATAAAAATTAATATCTGAAGTTAAAGCTTTTAAAACCTTGCAACTTTGATAGATGAAAATTATGTCCATAACTGTGAAACCAATCAATAATTGTTAATGAAACAGCATAAACATGTGAATCAGTAGCTGACTACTAATGGTGGCAAGAATGTGTTTGATTGACACATATATCAATTTTTAGGCTTAACAACACGTTTTTCAAGGACAATCAATAGGAAAAAATTATTGTTATACTTTAAAATGTAAATTTACATATAGGATACAAAACTTACTGATTATTGTTTAAAAAAAAATACTTTATACTACTGCATGAATGTATCATTTCCAGGCCACTAGAATTTAAAAAAAAAGTGAAAATAAGGAATTAGTCTCTGACATTCGGAATATTAACCTGTCAAAATACTTGTCTTCAAGGAGAAAATTCCAATCAATACACAAATGAAATAATTTAGATTATTTCAATAGTGCAACTTGAATTTTAAACTATAGTACTCACCATCCTTGCCTGGATATGAACCATTGCCAAGTGGCTTGTTAGGGAAATCTCTGTCTAAGCATACAAACTCACAGCACTTGTCACTTAGTGCATGATACTGGCGGCAGTTTTCAGGAGGTGAACAAAATACAGATATACACATTTCTGGTTTGCCATTTATGCATGTACACTGAGTACAAGGGTCACTTCCAAGGGGGAAGTACCTATCTCCATGCACTACAAGCCCCCCTTTATGATCCAAGCATGTTAATTTTTTAACTGTATCTGAAAAGAATATTAAAAGCAAAATACAGTAATATGAAAGTCACCAAAACATATGAAAATAAAATATTATAGCAAATGAAAACAATTAAAATATTTAAATACATCAAATATTCATAATACATAACTGAAATGGTTTAACAAATAAGAAATGTCAATATTTATAACTATTGTAACATAAATAGTGTTCTCTCACATTGTTCAAGACTGGAATTTTACTTGACAGATATACAAGATAGTAATTAACAATGTTTTGGTTGATGAGCAATATTTAACTCGGAAAAGGTTTAAAGTGCTAGTTAAAATATCAATGGTATTGTATAAAAATATGGACAAAAGAACACATAAAATTGCATTTAATTCAAAAAGTTACAAAAACATTATCATAGTTGCATCAAGTTCCTGCTGAACACAAGTTTAAAATATATTTGTTTTCTGGAATATAAAATCCATGTTTGAAAAGAATGGTTATTGATCATATGCCAAACTGAGACAGGATTAAATGATAGTAAGAGCACTAATAATTGTGCCTAACTTTTTCTAACACTTGAAATAAAAAGGAAAATGCCATATTTTTACAAAATTTGCCCTAACAGCACAGACATACTCAGAGATTGGGGGGGGGGGGGATCCAGAGCCCAAACCCAAGATATTCTGTTGTCTTATACAAAATCCCAAACTTGTTTACCTACTTTGAAATCCAAAACAGGTGTATTTGTATATTTGTATAATTTTAGCTCCATATGCATTGACACTAAAAATAGATTAAAAAAGTAAACTATAGAATTTAAAAAGTTAGCTATAGAATTTCATTCCATACAGAGTATCATTTAACCTTTCTTGTCCCATGGAATATTTTAGCAATTGGGAAATCTTATTTGTCTTATTCTCGGATTGAGTCCTATAGTGAGTCTTAATGACCTACAAGTCTTCAAAAGATGGGTTAATTTACATAGGCAGTCACTCCTGTAACAAAATGTGTCATCAAATCAGTATTAAATTGTTGGCTTTTCCAATGAGTACAAGGACAAAGTTTCAGAAAAAATTACAACAGTATGACAATTTATAACACTATTCTAAACTGTTTATTATTATAGTATATTTGGTCTATGTAAAAAAAAAAACATACAACCTATTACACCGTTTTATTTTTGCTGCATTGCAAGGCCTCTAAATTCTGCTGCCTTTGCTTCCATTCTTGCTGTCGGTAACTGGTTTTATGTTAGATTGATGGTTACTTTTTCACTCCTTGCTGGTGGCACTATTTCTACCAGTTCTTTTTAAACCAATGTTATCATATTTTATGAAAGATTAGTGATCACTATGGAAACTCATTCCACAAACTGTTACATCTTAGATTTTTTATTAAAAAACCTTTTACTACATGCATTAGAATATTAAAAATGCAAATGTGTTTCATGGGCATGCCACTTCTTTTTCATCATGCCTCTTCCTTTTGTGCTGTTGCCGGTGACTAACTTAAATATGACATAAGTCTCTTCAATTTTGGTCTTTATGTGTTGTTCTATTTATGTGCAGTAGGTGATAGATGATGTGCAGCTGATTCTCCTTTGCTTTCTTTCATCTATTAAAAGCTTCCATGGATATGGAGGTGGTGTTATATCATCATTTATGCAATTATTTGTATGTTTAAAAATTAGGATCAGCCTTGTTACATTTAACTGAAGGCATGAGGTGGGGTTATCAATATATTGGCTCTTTCGAAGTTAGGTACATATTTTCCTGTTAATACATTGCATGATAATGCTGCTGTTTGCTTTTTGTATGTGATATCTCTTTTATGTTCTCAATAGCAAATTTTTCCTGTCCTAGTTTTTCTTATGTAGGGTTGTTCTCTGTCATCTTTCTTGTTATAAAGTGGTATGCTGTATACTCCTTTGATCTTTTTCTCATCTTTACCTCTTTTTATGCTTTTAATTATGGTATTGGGTGCTTTTAATAGTCGCATACCTGTTTTGAAAATATTGAATAGCCAAAGAATGTTAGGTACAGCTGATGTATATATGCAATTTTGCTGTATTTGTTGTGCTGCTATTGGTTGTGAGCCAAGGTCCACTGATATTTTTATTTCTCTATTAATTTGATTTAATAATTTCATAAGGTAACCTGCTTTTTGTGCCTCATCTAAATGTATTTGTAGTCATTTTGCATAGCTTCTGTTGTGGCACATTGCAGATTTCTCATAAATGCTGTTCTGATACCTGATTTTTGGTGATGAATTGGATGGTGAGAGGTATATGGTATAATTGATAACTGAGCTGTTGGTTTATGGTATACTTCTGTACTATACCCATTTTTGTTTCTCTTGATCATGATATCCAGGTAGAGAAGGGTTCCCTGATTTTCATGTTCTATTGTATATTTGATAGCGGGATACATACTCTCCATTTTTCTATGCAGGTCTTCAAGGTTTAGTATGTTGGGTCACACCACCAGAATGTCATTGATGTACCTTCAATAGCATACTAAATCTGATACCAATGGTTTTAAAATTTCCTTTTCTATGCTACTTAGTGTGTGATAATTACTACTACTACTCTGTGATCATTCTTGATATGAGTGAGCCCATTGGTCACAAAAAAATTATTTTCTACTATAAGCATTAGGGCTGTAATAATCCCTTGGGTGTAGATATTTTCTGGGCTAAGCTTATTCTAAATTATCTTTTATAATTTGAATTACTTGTGGGACCAGTGTATTAGGGTATAATGCTGTACCATCAAGTGATGCAAATCTGTATTCTTGTTTTATAGGCCAGGTCTTCAGTTCTTGAATGGCTTGCAAACCATTTGTTAGTTAATTCATTGCTATTATTTGTTTCAGAAATTTTTGCATTGCCCTTTCCAGATTTATATTGGGGGCTGAATGTTTATCCATAAAGACCTGAAAGATATATCCAGTTTATGTGTCTTTGCATTTACAAATAATAATGGTATACTTGGATATAGTGGTTGTATGCAGCACTTCTGTATTTCTTCTGGTAGCAGTTCATGGTTTTTTACCTGTGCTACTTTTTTTACCTGCTGCTCTGACGGGTCCTTTTACTACCTGTTTTAGCTCTAGCTAGTTTTAACAATGTGGCAACTTTTTCTTCATATTGTTGCTTATCTATGATTACTACTGTGGTAGCTTTATTGGCTGATATTATTCTGACATCCAGTTTTTTCTTTAAGCCCTGCATAATTCTTTTTTCTTGCTCTTTTTGTTCTCTTCACTATGGTTTTGTTGGACTGTGCTTTTTGTAACCTAATGTCCAACCCTGCCTTCTTGTGGTGCAGGCTGTTAGTACCTTTCAAAAGACATTCTCTTTTGGAAGGGTAAGAAAGGGGAGGGCTGCTAGTTCATTATAGCCTACTGATCTGGTCATATGGTCACTATTTTCTTTTTTTCAACCCTCCTGAGGAGTGGTCAACTTTACAGGGTCCTGGTGATGCCCATTTACACCTACTAGACTTGTTTATGGATTTGAGCTTGATTATGGATCCTGGACTTGCTGCACTGGTGGGCCTCCCACCAGTGCAGCAAGTCCAGGATCCATAATCAAGCTCAGTGATGTGATGGAGAATCTGCCACTGTTTTCTGTTTGCTTATGGGTTGCCAGCCCTAAGTGAACAGAGGCAAGGGATACCCTATATCAGCTGGTGGATAATCCTGATCAGAAGCCATCACAGGTACCTGAACCTCACTTAGCTAGTTGGGCATCGTCAATCAAAACTGGAGTAATGTGTCTCAGGCAGGCCATATGGCTCTTGAAAAAGTACACCTGAAAAGGTGGTGCCTGAAGTTCCTATCAGCATCGGTGACTTCAGCCTTTAGCGGAGGAGGAACAGGTCTTTGCCCCATGCCTGCAATCAGGGGGCTGTTTGATATTGTTGGCTCTAACTATCTCAATAAACCTAGTTTCTTTAAAAATCCTACTAATCATTTTCTCTCTGCAGGAACATGAGGACATTACATAAAGATTATTCTCTTGATGTCCTCACACAGGAATTCCAGGGCTATAAACCTAGATATTCTAGGCTTGCAAGAGAACAGATGAACAGGTAAAGGTGTGATACTTAAAAATAACTTTAAATTTCTCTTTTCAGGGAGAGAGGATGGAAAGCATCACCAAGGCATGAGTCTGCTTCTCAGCAGATATGCTACTGATGCTCTTCTAGGATATGAGTGCATTAATGAAAGGTTTCTTACAGTAAAATTTCAGACAAGCGTTAAAAATTTGAATGTTATCTGCTGTTATGCCCCCACTGAGGATGCCAATGAGGATGAGGAGGAGAGGTTTTACGGATAACTTCAGGATATTTTGAATTATGTCAAGGAGATATTACCCTTATTCTAGGTGACTTCAATGCCAAAGTTGGTATTGACTCTGACCTTTGTGGAGGGGTGATAGGGCTTTTTGGTATTGGTAACTGCAATAGGCAATGTCTCCTACAGGTAAGTAAACTCAATGATTTCAGAATAACTAGCATTTATTATAAGCACCAAGATATACATAAAGTACACATGGGTTTCACCTGATGGGCTGCATAAGAACATGATTGATTACATATTAACTCAAATGGGCTAGTTCTGTTAGGAATACCAGGGCATATAGGGGAGCTGAAATTGGAACTGACCGCTAAAGCTTACCACGATAGGTTACTCAGTCATTATGACAGTCATGGTTTGCTTACTACTGAAGTAGAGGAAGAATAGGGCCATTTTAAACAGGCTTTTTTTTTGGAAACCAACAGTACTCTTTTAGGAAAAAAAGAGAGGAGGCAGAATTATTTGAGTGATAAGGCACTTGAGCTCATTTCAGAAAGAAAGAACTTCAGGAATGTCCTTAATACCCTACTAGTCCAAATAGAAAGGATTACAGAGAGCTTAATAAACATGTAAAGGATCAGTTAGCTGCTGATAAGAATCTTTGGCTTGGTGGCTTGGCTGAGAAAGCTGCTGTGGAGCTGCCAATCTCATTTGCATACATTCTTCCACTAACACTGATAATGGCATTTAGGCAGACAGCTCCCTCAGTTTGGTACACTTGACAAAACTGACAAGTGGTCGACAAGATGCATCGAGCAACTTTTTAAATTTAACTTTTTGATTTACGAGTTTTTAATGTACATTTGTTTAATGTCAGTGCTACATAAGCAATTGAGAGATTGGCCTATACTAAGGCTAGGCAGTTCACACAACGTCAGTTTGCAGTAAAGTAAGAAGACTGAAAAGTCTTACTAGTTCGTAAGTGCATACTGTGATAGAAGCAACTTCATGCGGTCAGCCTGTTAATAGACTGAAGAGAACCTGTCAGCTGGCATGTAAAAACTACAGATCCATTCCTGAACCTTCTTCACGGTGTGATATGGGGAATTGTCTTGTTGAAAGATGCCATCTCTGCCAGGGAATAAAGTCACCATAAAGGGGTGTACTTGGTCAGCCATGATGTTCAGGTAGGTGACAGCTATCAGAGTTTGCTCTACAGGGATAATTGGTCCAAGTGTCCCCCAAGAAAATATTCCCCAGACTATCACACTCCCTCCAGCTGCCTGGATCCGTCCCACAGTGCATCTAAGTGAGAAGGCTTCTATGGGTAAACATTGCATACGAGCTCGTCCGTCCACATGGTGTAACAGAAAACTGCATTCGTCTCACCATGTGACCCTCTTCCAGTCTTCTATGGTCCAATGTCGATGATTATGTGTCCACTGCAAGCACTTACGACGGTGTATGGCTGTGAGCATAGGAACACGAATGGGGCTGCAGAGACCCATTTCCAAGAGCTTACGATGAACTGTGTGTTCTAAGGTCACACATTGGGCCCTTTACCACAATTGAAATTATGGGTAATGTCAGCCACAGTAGCCCTCCTGTTGCTGTCGACGAGATAGCCTGTACTGATCTCTGGAGTGGCTGGCCCATGCCTTGTCTACAGTTTGAAGTGTCACCTGTTTCAGACCATCTTGATAGGTATTAACTACTGCATAGCATGAGCAGACTACCAGCATTGCTGTTTCAGAGATGCTCTTACCAAGGTGTCTTACCATAATGATCTGGCCTTTGTCGAAATCAGATAAATTCCTTGCTTTTCCCATGTTGAGACGAAACAAAATACTGCCTGCGAGAGCTGTGACCCAAGTATTACATATATCATTCACGACCTTGGTACGTGATACTGATTGGCTGCACACAAGCTTCTTTGCATAACACAGAGGTGGTTTTAATGTATTGGCCGATTGGTATATATCAACAGAATGTGCCTTGAGTAAGCTAAAAGATAGCTTCTACAGGATATCACTTACCAGCATGGACAGGCTACTAACAAAGCTTTTGTGACAACAAGTACATTGTGATTGTATGGACTTAAATACAAACTTCCTGCTTTATATAAAAAATAAGGTAAACAGTAAATTTAAGATAGATGTAAATTAATAGATAGATCTACATGCTGAAATTTGCTGTTCAGCATAGAAAGGTAATGTCATATTTACTACTAGCTGAACTTACCTGGCGCTGCCCGGGTATTACTTTTAACCTGTATATTCTTCTTTTCACTGCATTAAATGTAAATTTTACCCCCCAACAGTTTAGCACAGATTTTCAACAGGAAGAAATTTGCCCGGATCGTTGATGTCAGCGAGCACTCCTCTTTAGCTCGTGGCTTGGTTTCTGCGTAAGCTATCGAGATTTTATTTCTGTTACCACAGATTTTGCCGCTCTCTGGCTCCCGTGATATTCGTTCGCATGGTCTAAATTTCCTGCACAGTGTTCCTCATGTGTCCCAGTGATTGTTTTAAAAAACAGGTTCCCACTTGGCGTGTGTTTTTGTTTCAAAATACTGACAGCTCGTGTCTCACTTTTAATCTGTATATTTGTTATTTCCTGCACTAATGGTTAGTTTTGTGAGTATTCCCCCTACCCCCTCCAACATTTTACACAGTTTGAACATGAAGAATTTCCCGGTGTTGCAAAGATCATTGATGATACGGCATGCACGCTCAGAGCCCGTGGCAAACGATCGAGATATCTATTTCGTCAGATAGTGGCATTCTGTAATTCCCGAAGAACTTCACCGAAAGGTCACAAATTTCGGACGGTCAAGGTGGGTTCCGCATGTCTGACCCCATCTTTAGTTAGAAAATCAGGTCCCTAGCTGCAATGGAACACCAAAATAATGCTTTTGGAAATGTGGGGAATCTGGCAACAGCATCAGATTTGCAACGGAAAATTTAAATGCTATTTTAAATCTTTACTTTCATAGTTAGGGAGCAGAAAATGGCAAAAGTAAATTTGATAGCGATTCTTGTTTCCCATAGGAATAGCATGGTAAATATTTTTGGTTCTAGCAAGACCCCTCTTGGACTTTTGACCTGAAATTTGGCACTGCAATCCGGACCACAACCAGAAACATTCTCTGAAAATTTGGAGGGTGTACGTTGATTTCCCGATGAATTATGGCTGCCACAGACAGACATCTTTTATTATATAGATTAAGTCTGTATAACAATTTGTTCTAGCCTACTTTAATGTGAGTTCAGTATTATTGTGATGGTCCACCCATTCACTTTTCCTTAACTAGTTTTACTTTATTTACGTTATATTTATCATTTTGTGGATTTTTTTAGTTGGCCATCATTTTTCCTCATTCTGATCCACTAAAGGAGTTGTGCATGTGCAACTCCAACTTTTGATTAACAGCCGATAATGTGCACGTTACGGACATGCCCCCTCTTGCGTCACAGCTAGAGCATCAGTTTATGCAAATGTTTCTCACATGTCAGTCGTACGCCGCAAATATATATTGTGACGCTAGGTTACAGAGTAAAACAGTGATGAAAGTTAGTAGGAAGGTAGTGATGATACTGGAGAATGAGAATGATGCTAACTGAAAAGTTTGTCAGTTTTGGAGATGTTGAAATGAATTTTTATTTGCTCAGACTACTTTTGTATTCATCAGTTTATATGGTGAGTCGTGAATTTTTTTGGAAATAAACTTTGTTTGCTATTTTTTTTCTCTCTTGAGCAACGATAATTGATTTTGACTAAGATTTAAATTTTAAAAATTTGACAATCTTTTGATTTCTTAATAAATAACACCCATATATTTAATGAACCCTTATTTAATTTTATTTGGCAAGTTAATATTGCCTGGCACCCAATATGTTATCCGGAGTTTTAATTTGGATCAGTCAAAAAGTCCAAAAGAGAAAAAGTTTAAAAACCTTTTGAAACGTTACAGAGTCAATAAACAAAGTGGTACACCGAACACAGGGACTGTACATAATATATATGTATAAATTATATGTTATTTAGCGTAATTGTCAAAGTTAACAAATTTTTGAGCTCATTAGTTATATGTACTAATCATAGATTTAACAACAGTTTAAGGTGGAATTTTTGTTGATCAAGAAGCTTCACTTTTATATTAGTTAAAGGTACTGAAGTTTCAGCACAGTTATTGCTGATAGTTAAGATCTTTATTGTATGTGTAAAGATTAGAAGTGTCTGGACATACAATAGATAAACATTTTGATAAGCAAGTTTATTCCAAGCTTAGTATGCTTTAGTAATGTATTGCTTTATAGCAGACCTTTGAGTGCTGCTCAAGATAAAAAATTTCAAAATTTTGGTAGATCACTAAACATGTCTGCTAGTAATATGGCCGATTCTGCCATGACTCCAGACTTAGAAAAAGTAAAAGGTAGGTTGCAGGATGTGATGAAAGAAGCAGAAGTATTAATGAATCTGCTTCAAGTTCTTGGAAGAAAAGAGGACGACACCACCACCTAAAAATTGCTGACAATGCAATGTCAGCTCATGAACATATAAACTTTGAACATAAAATTTGATCGTTTGTTCCATAAGAAGCAAGTGATAGAACAGGGTATTATCAATCGCCTCAATGATGAGTTGCCAATCCATTTATTAACTGCAGTCCTTATATTAATTGGTCTTTACCTGAGATAATTTCGATGGTTCAAAATGTCTGTCATCGTGGACATTTGTCAAGTCCATGGAAGAGCATTTCCGTTAGTCAAATTGACTCAGCAATACACCACTAGAAGAGAACCTTCAAAAACAGCATTAAAATCAACAATGGATGCAATCCTCGCCAAAACAGAGATATCAGTTTGAGTCTGACAAAATGACTTCCGCATGACCAGAAGTTACACAGTCTCAACAATTTGTGCCGAACGTGCCTACAATGATGCAGAACGAATGAAGCTGAGATTATGTTCTGCATCAAGCTTCCAACAATGAAATTAGACCAAAAACCTTTGCTATGAATAATAGAGAAACTTTCAGATGTAATTTATGTGACTAGGTCACATGGAGCAATATTGCTACAGAAAAAAAAAACGGTAATTTGGGAAACTTAAATTAGGATCTTTCAAGTGAGAGGCCAAAGTTCCTCAAGAAAAGCCCTCTCATGAGTTACTCTTGCCACTGTAGTATACATAATATTCTAGATTTACCTTTTGTGAAGTCCTGTCACAAAAAAATAAATTAATAGATCACAACAATACAGAAGTTGATTTTTCATGTCCACATGAGAAAATTTTAAATGGTATCAATGAAAGTTGTGAATAAAAATTGTAGTCGTGGTCCCAGGGGACTTTCTAATTTATCTTGTTGTCCAAAGCAGAATGTTCAGGAAGAAACTGTAAAATGTCCAATCAGTTTAATTAACGTGAATTTAGGGAAACAAGTTGATGATACAATGCAGTTAATAGTGAGAAAAGTTTTGAAACAGAAGTTTTAAAGAAAAATAGCCGAATTAGTTGATGAGAAAAGTTTCGAAGTAGAAGTTTTTATAGGAAAATAATGCAGAACTATTAGCTAATGAGAAAAGCATCCCAGAATTGCTTTGAGTGTAGATAATCCTGATGAATCTAACAAGTTAAGAATTTTCTAGTGTTGAAGCATCATTTAGAAGCAGCCAGCAATAAACCTACAAAACCAGACAAGAATGAATTACAAGTACCAAAGACAAGAATGTAGCAAGATGTCAGAGATGATGATAGCCTGCAGAACGACAACTGGCAATGAAGTAGGCAACACACAATAAATGACATCACCAACGAGATCTTCTGAAGTGCCTACACCTAGCTTATCAATCGACACAGGAATGAAGTCTCCTGGAAAATGACTGGATGATGATTTATTGCAACAGAATGCCAACATGAAAATTTAAGTACATTATTATTCTTCCACTATGACACTTATTATTTATGCCGTTTTATTTCTTTCCTCTGGAACAAATGAAGATGGAGACGACTGAAGTTTATTTATTGTTGTTCATACTTAGATTTTGAAATGTTTTAATTTCATGTTGAAATTCTGGAGTTTCAGATATTTCTTTTTGAAGTGAATTTAATATTCAAAGTTTATAGTTTGAGTATATAATGTGCAGTGATTAGTGTTTTTTTATGTATTTTGGTTCATCTAAAGTTCTAGTTGAACCATAAAGAACTATACACAGTCATATCAGAATAATATGACCACCACAGAATTATATTAACCATTATATTAAATATGACCACCCACGGAATCACAGTGTACCTACTCAGGAGCGTCACAGAGTGCACAAGACAAGGTCGATCACATGGAGATATAAGGGGCTAGCCAGCACAGATGAGCCATAGTGCGTAATGTGAGCACAATGGGCAGAGGTATTGATTTGACGGACATTCAAAAAGGAATGATCATTGGCTACCACACCAAGGGTGGAAGCATCTCGGAAACAGCAGACTTCATAGGCTGTTTGTGAGGTGCTGAAGTAAGGGTGTACCAAGAATGGACCACTGGCACACCGAGTACTCCAGACGTCATAACTGTGGAGCCCCAAAGGCCATTGACCGCAGAGGAGAACGTTGCCTGTGTCAACTGGTAAAGGGCAAACGACATGCAACAGTGCAGCAATTGACCACTCAAATGAAAGCTGGGGCACCCAGGTACGTGTTCTTGATAACAGTAGAGCGAACCCTGTTACGCATGTCTCTGGAGTCGACACTGCATAAAGGCACCCATGTTAACCTAGGTCCATCAGCAATGACGCCTGCAGTTCGCATGGGACTACCGTCATTGGACAGTGGAAGAGTGACAGACGAGAACCAACACCCGGAAATGCTTATCAGTCAAGTACAGGCCAGTAGTGGCGCATGTCTGGGAGATGTTTTCCTGGTATGACCTAGGACTGCTGGTACCATTGGATGGGTCCTTGAATGCCACCATTCAATTTACTACAATTATCCATCCTCGCTGACCACATGCATCCCTTCATGTTGAACGTTTACCCTTGTGGTGATGATGTCTACCAACAGGACAATGCACCCTGTCATGTCGCTAAGGTGGTGCACGACTGGTTCCAAGAACATGACAGAGGTCTCTGTCTTCCCTTGGCCGGCGAAATCGTATGACCTCAATCCCATATAGAGCACTTGTGGGACCATTTGGATCGAAAGCTTTGGCATGAGGACCGACAACCACATCATCTCCTGAACCTCTGTGCTCTGCTGGAGTCCGAATGGGCATGTGTGCCTCTGGCAACCTTCCAGGGCCTCATTGCATCCATGCCACACCGTCTCGCCGCTGTCATCTGGGCCAAGGGTGGTTATTCCCATTATTAGGTAGGTGGTCATATTATTCTGATACGATTGTGTATGTTGTATTAACATGATTTTAAGTGTAATTATAAATTTTTGTAGTTTTTTTTCATTTCAGCTGATTGATAGCTGAAGAGAGTGTAAATTTAGGAATTATAAAATGTTTATGGATGTGAATGATGAGAACGAAAGAGAATTTAGTATACAGTGATTATATAAGTAGTATTTTGAAGTGAATTTTTTGTATGCAAAATGCGTTTTCATGTAAAACATAAATGGAATTGTATTGGATGGAAATGTTAGCATATGATATATTATTGATACAGCTTTTCTTTACTTTTAGATATGACGTAATGTGTTTAAATCTGTTCAGTGTCATCAGTGATGTGTAATTATCAGGATGACAATGCCAGCATTTGTTTGCATATATATAAGCCTTCTTTGAGCTGTCCCCAATGACAAAGACTAGTTTGACTGAAACAGTCACTAGCAAAACTCCTTTGGGAGGGGAACATAAAAGCTTGATGAGAGGAGGTAATTAATACTATTTTTATTTCAGCTAGCTCGCAATTTATTGTGTTTAGGTGAAGTTTGATTACACTCCTGCTTGTAAAATGAAACTATTAGGTTCGCGTGTTTGCTTATAGTTAGGAGGATATAACGGAGTACCAATACCTATTTTTTTATGTATGGAAGGCCTTAAAGAAAATTAGATTTCACATATTTGATTTGTTGTTAGGGGAATAAGTGGAAGTTATGTACCCTGCTTGATGCATCTATATTTATATTCTGTGAAAGAGCAGAATTTGATGTAATTGAGTTTTTCTTTAACCTTTTTAGAAGTTATGCAGATTAGGAGTGATATTAACAAGCTTTTTCATACAATAGGTAGTTATATATATGCAAGGAGGAATGGGAGGAGGTACCTTTGGTTGTGATGGAAAATTGTGTTCATGTGAGAGTAGATTGCCTTATCAAATTTTAATATGCATACTTATTACTTTATTTATATTCAGTGAAATGTAAATGAAGTAAGAAGCATCCCTTTATTCAAAATTGCTCATCAAAATCTGTTAGATCAAATTTTGACTCCCTTTGGGAGCATGAGTTGTAATGGTCCACCCATTCACTTTTCCTTAACCAATTTTACTTTATTTATGTTACATTTCTAATTTTTTTCCCTGGCCATCATTTTTCTTCATTCCGATCTGCTAAAAGAGTTGTGCATGCATAACTCCAACTTTTGATTGACAGCCACTAATATGCATATTAAGGACATGCCCGTTTTGGTCACAGCTAGAGCGAGCATCAGTTTGTGCAAATGTTTCTCACGTCAGTCGTACGCCGCAATATATATATATTAAGTGACGCAAGGTCACAGAGTAAAACAGTGATGAAAGTTAGTAGGAAGGTAGTGATGAGAATGAGAATGATGTTAACTGAGAAGTTTGTCAGTTTTGGAGACGTTGAAATGAATTTTTATTTGCTCAGACTACTTTTGTATTCGTCAGTTCATATGGTGAGTCGTGAATTTTTTTGGAAATAAACCTTGCTATTTTTTTCTCTTGAGCAACAATAATTGATTTTGACTACGATTTAAATTTTAAAAATTTGACAATCTTTTGATTTCTTAATAAGTAAATAAAAAATACCTCCTCAAGCAGCTGCTCGCCACAGCGGTCTGACAGGAGCCTGTCTGTTTATATGCCATAGTAGAAGATCTGAGAGGATGGCAGGACCTCAGCAGAAAAATAACACACACGTCCATGCCTTATCCGGGGCTTGAACCCAGGTCCCGTAGATCAGTAGGCAAGCATGCTAGTAATGCCCATATATTTAATGAACCCTTATTTAATTTTATTTGGCAAGTTAATATTGTCTGGCACCCAATATGCTATCCGGAGTTTTAATTTAATTTGGATCAGTCAAAAGGTTCAAAGAGAAAAAAGTTAAAAAAATCTTTTGGTGTTTCATTATACATAGTATAAAGGTAACTGAAATATACTTTATTGCTGATATACTAGTATGCTGTTAATGCAGTTGATTTTTGTCTGAAGGAGTTGACTTGCTCATACGAGGAGGTATTTCCTCTGATAACTATACAATGTAAACTGTAGAAAATATTAATTATTAAATAGATTGTGAATATAGCCTACATTTTAAAATGATAGGGAACATAAAAATGAATGATGGAAAAAAAAAGGCTTTCTAGCTTTATAACTTGATTCACCACTAAAAAGCAGAGAAACATAATTTTCAAGTTCAAGTGAAACTATTATGTATACTGTCTATAATCTATAAATATAACAAATGATACATACCTGGCTTTTCAACGTCTGCCACACTCTGTGTTGTCAAACTGCATAAAAATCCTGTCACCCAAAGATAATTCATATTTCCTTTGAAAGACAAAAAAAAAAACAAGAAAATCATGTATACTACATACTGTGTATCCAATCATTTATGGTTTATGTGCATGTGTATAAAGAAGTTGCATTAGTACATTACAAATTTTGCTGCTCCATGTTCAGATTATTTAAATATGATTCAAAATTGATTATTGTTTTGTTTATCCTAGCTAAACATGAAACAAACATTATATAAAACTTTTTTTTCATACTCTCTAACTAGCACATTTATTTATCCTTGCCCTATATTTACAAAAATGTAATAAGATAAAATTATATAAAAAAATTGATAATCTGCAAAAATAACATGCAATAACATGACAAAACTGAATCAGTGCTTTTGGCTGTTACACTAAATGCTAATTGAATCAAAAACAAACATGATTTTGTCCCCAAAATGCACCAAGAGGTAACTGAAAACTAGTTTTGATGGGAGTATTGTAAGACCATAGCTTTTTTCCCTGTGCCCTATGATATACTACATACTGAAAGGTATTTATGGCAAGCAGCTGCTTGAGGGGTAACAATTTGTAAAAAATTATTAGAGTATTATAAATTGGAAACTAATGTATAAAATGCAGAAATCTAATAAACAGGAAAGCCCCTTGCAAATTACAGGAATTGCATTTTATGAATGGACCATGATCTGCAAATCTCAATTGTTTGGATAATATTAAATGGGGATATGTTACTAAAGAATACAATACATGGAAAGAATAATAAATGTAAGTACTTGTATACAGTGAAAGCTCAGGTACTAGACACCTCTTACAAAAAGACACTTTCAAATTCACCAGCAGAATTGGGCATATTGTAATAATAATTCATTTTCTACCAAATAGTGGACCTGCCTGATAATGAAGTGGACACTGAAAAACCAAGTATTTCGAAGAAATTATCTCTAGTATATAGAGATAATTTGCCCATGATATAGATTCCGCTGACCCATGGGGCGGGGGTGGCTCAGTCGGTAGAGCGCCAGGCTCGTAATCTGTAGTTCCCAGGTTCGAGTCCCAGCTGGGTCAGCGTTGAGATTTATCTCCGCAAAATTCCCCGCCCTGCCCACGGTCAGTAGGGGACACCGATGGGCTTGGAAAGGCCGCCGTCCATCGGATGGGACATTAAGCCGTGACCCCATGTGCAGGAGAGCCATACCCTGTGCACATTAAAGAACACGCTGGATGGCCTTGACAGGAGACTACCATCTGTCTCCCAACAGCTGTTCCAGTGGGTCCCCACCCCCAACCTTCTCTGAGCCTTCGGGGTCCATGTGACCTGGCCATTTAGCCCATGGTGTGCAAAAAAGTGCCGCTCAGAGGTAAAACAACCCAACCCGCTGACCCATAGGAAAGCACAGAAACATTTCTACGCTTGTAAAAATATCCAATCAAATACACAACTAGCCTAAATGGAGCAAATTCCTAAATAAGACACCTCCATTTTACACTTATTCAAGCAGACTAGTACACAAAATGGTTACCACCAGTAACTTAAAAGGAACAAGTGACCTAAACTGTAGTGTATTGAATTAATTATATAATACATCAGTCATTATAAGAGAGGAATAAAAATGAAACAATAGTAAGGTATATATATTTAGCAAATGATACTGGCATTACTGACGAGTTTGAGATTATGGTAAATTGGTATGTTTTCGATATATAAACTTCAATCAGAAAGAGGTTTTTCAGAATTAAAATTAAGGTCAGTCTGTTGTTTATGGGCCTCAGCCAAGAGATGGCATTGCTCAGAAAATGTATGACATTGAAGGATAAAATATGATGTAGAAACATAATGCTATTCTACCAACAACCCACAGTTACTCTAAAGTACTATGATTTGTACTATTATCTTTTGGGTGGGTATCATGAAGTCACGTGTGGGATTTAATGTTAATGCAACATTTATGCTTGGATATTTTGTCATTCTTTTTTGAATAATTTGTGGGAACTCACAGGTAAGTGAATATGTATAGGTTGAAAAGGGTAATATCTATTCCTTCGTTTTTTCAAAATACGGTAAATAGGTTATTGAAGGTATTTAGGAATTGAAAATATTTAATTTTAAAAGTATTTTTGACAGTGTTAGTGAACTGTTTTGTAATGTTATGGCCAGGTCATTTAAAAGTGGGAGTTTAGTAGCTTTTTGTGGCTATGGTTGTAGCTATGGGTGCAGCTTATGCAAACTATGGGAATGTTTCACATAAGTTATTTGGAGTGAAGGTTTGGGAGAGTGATCAGAACTGTTTTCAATCATATATTTCTGTTTAGTAGTATGTAGTTTTTATTGTGAGTATAGAAGAAAATGGCAAAAGATTCGAATATAGAGAAATGAAGTAGTAAAAATTAAGAAACTTTATATAGGGTGTTTGGATTTTAGATTGGGTTGGATTGTTTTACCTCTGAGTGGCACTTTTTTGCACACCATGAGCTAAACGGCCAGGTCACAAGGACCCCAAAGGCTTGGAGAAGGTTGAGGAGGGGACCCACTGGAACAGCTGTTGGGAGACATGGTAGTCTCCCATCTAGATCATCAGTGTGTTCTTTAACGTGCAAAGGGTATGGCTCTCCTATACACAGGGCCAAGGCTTCATGTCCCATCTGATGGACGGCAAATTTTCCAAGCCCATTGGGTCCCCTACTGACAGAGGGCAGAACTGGGAGTTTTGCAGAGATAAATTGCAATGCTCCCAGGCAGAACGAAACTGCAGATTACAGGTCTAGCACCCTACTGACTGAGACATCCCTGCCCTGTTTTGGGGGAAATGTATATATATGGTGCATTTTTAGAGGAGTCTAATGTAGTAGGTGGTGGGGGTGGATAAATGTTTCGCAAAAGAATGTTTGAAGTTTTTGCACATGGGTGTGAAAATGATAGTTGTATCAAGCACATGTATTCGGTTACAGTAGTTTGGATGATGAATTGAGTAATAATTATTATAATATGCTGAACATAACTAATAACGTGTATTATAGTTTAATATATTGATTATTTTTCTTTTAACATTATGATTTATTGGGAATATATGAAAGCATATGGTGGCCTTTTATCCCATGTTGTAGAATTATCGGTATGGAAAATGGCAGTTTGTAATGGAGGCAGGAAGATTAAAGAGTAATTCAGGGAAGTTTAATATTAAGAGTTTTTCAATGGATAGAGGGCAGTCAGTAGTATTTTTGATAGCTTAATTCAGTGTGCTGATGAGTATTTTTATTAATATTTCTAATTATGAATATTAATAGTGTTGTAATTAATATAGCCATGGAATTGAATATTTGTTTCGAAGTTATTTTGGCTATTTCTAAACTTAAACTTCATAAATCCCCAGGGGTAGATGAAATTACTACAGAAATGCTTAGAGCTGGGAATGTTTCGGTTACCACTTGGATGACTGAAATTCTGAATATCTTTTATGATAAAGGCATGGTTCCTAAGGATTTTACCAGAGCTATTGTTATCCCTATTTTCAAAAAAGGTGATCGCAGTTCTTCTGATAACTATAGGGGTATCAGCCTACTCTCTGTTCCAGGTAAAGTTCTTTCCATGATTATGCTTAATAGAATTAAGAATCTGGTTGACAGTCAATTGTGTGATGAGCAATGTGGATTCAGAAGTGGTAGGGGATGTGTGGATCAGATATTTTCACTTAGGCAGATTCTTGAGAAATGTTTAGAGTTTCAGAAACCTTTGGTTGCTAGCTTTGTTGATTTCAAAAAGGCTTTCGACTCTGTTGATCGTCATAATTTGTGGTTGATTGTGAAATCATATGGTATACCAGACAAGTTAGTTAACATAATGAAAGCTCTCTATAATAACCCTGAGTTGTGTGTGAGAGTTGGTAAGGCTTGTAGCAATTGGTTTAGCATTACTTCTAGTGTTCGACAAGGGTGCATTTTGTCTCCTTTTCTCTTTAGTTTGGTTGTTGATTATGTTATGCGAAATTCACTTCAAGGGAAAGATTTTGGCCTTAAATGGGCTGGAGATACAAAAATTTCTGACTTAGCCCATTTGGCAAATGATGTGGATGAGATGAACTCTTTCATTTGAACTGTTGATGAGACTGGTAGTAGAGTAGTTTTGGTTATAAACAGAGAGAAAACTAAAGTGGTGAAAATTGGTCAGGCAGGCTGTGATTT
This sequence comes from Ryuthela nishihirai, assembly GCA_038380435.1. Taxonomy (NCBI): domain Eukaryota; kingdom Metazoa; phylum Arthropoda; class Arachnida; order Araneae; family Heptathelidae; genus Ryuthela; species Ryuthela nishihirai. Next base: position 45,482 of record JAWZYU010000156.1, on the reverse strand, counting down.
AGTTAATCTGTATGGTTGCAGTTTTGAGCAGGTGTCACAGTTTAATTATCTTGGGAGCTATGTAACAAATAATGGTGATGTGCGGCATGAGATTAACAGACGAATAGGGATTGCTGCCGGGACTTTTAAGAATCTATGGAGAGTGTGGATAAATAGGCGTATACACCTAAAGACTAAAATTAGACTGTATAATAGTTTGGTTCTGTCTAGGGTTATTTATGGTAGTGAAACTTGGACACTTTGTAAACAACAGGAAACTAGATGCTTTTGATTCCAGATGCGAAAAGGAGATTGCTGAATAAATATAGCATATTATACTGTTGATCTATTACAGGTGAAAGTTACTATTGTGGATAAAAACTTCAGAAGGAAAAATAATTGCTTTTAACATGTTGCATACTGAAGAAAACTGACAAAATTCTGAATTTCAGTTTCAGCTGGGAGACAGAAGTTTGCATTTATAACCAATAGATAAGTTTGGCTACAAGCTTGCTGAAAAATGATTTCCATTTCCTGTCCTCAATACAGATTTTCAAAAAGAATTGAACACTTTAAAAAATTTTGTACTCAGTAACTAGGTTACATAAGAACATGTAATCAAAACCAATTTGTAAAGGAACTATCACCGTTATTTCTATAATCTTACAAATGCTGAATATGCACCCCTCATATCACGCATCAATCGTATAGTCTAATTCATCCCAGACGATGCATTTTTTCATTTCCTTAAGGTTGCAAGGAAGGGGTTCTTGATATATTTCACAAAAAGAAGTTGCATGGTGTGTCGCCTAGTTATTCAGCAATAAATTTTTGCAATTGTTCAATTCTTTTGAATATGTACGCCCAAAATTTTAAATTAACTAGAAGGAATAGTGCTATTACTTTACTATCCTATACCTTTTTTGAGGCTGTCTTGGGTATTAAAGAGTTAAACAAATAATCATTTTGTTACAAAATTATCAATTAAAAATAATGTTGAGAAATAGAATATGCTACAACTTGTGTATAAAATATATTTGAGAAATTTGTTTGACTGATATTTAATTAGCTATTCATGGTTTACAATTAGTGTTTTTTAAATGTTTCCAGTTGTTTTGGTGCCGCGTATAGGCATTATGCTACCACTATCATGGTTAAACCTGTCATACAAATGTACTGAGCTCTGATAACCAAAATTACTACTACAGTCACACATTTTCAAAATTCTGCCATTAGTTTATTACATTATATCATATAACTTTTAAGCATTTGATCTTATTGTTTCAAAAAGTAAATACTTACAACTCATTGATGATATACTCAGCAGAAGTTAATTTACTATATTTTGGCATAATGTGAGGTAATAACTAAAAATTCTTCGGTACGAAAAGAAAAAAAAATTCAAGGAAATGCAATATATATATCAGTAGTTGAAAACAGTAGCAGGCACAAGTCATTTAAGTTACTTCATTAAGCGCAATATTTATAAAAGAATTATTTCAACGTGAACTATTGCATTAATCGAATTTTCAGTTAAATTTTTCAAATATTAAATACGCATTCATATAAGGAAAAAAAAAGTTAGATTTTGCCCTACAAATCTGACTACTTTTATATCTATATGGAAATAAAACAAAAACACCATTATCTTGCATATATATGCAGTTTAAGTGCAAATCATTCAGTTTTAATAAGGGACATTTATATGTTTCACATCACATATATTATACATGATTTCAAGCAAGCCTACTTACCTAGAGGCAATGTCGCAGTGACATTTTACATAATTCTGGATGCAGAAGTATAGGCATATAGCTCAAAGGATAACCTATAAATTAAATCCTCTACTTTGAAAAATGCTTGTATCGCTATAAAAAAACAATTTCCAAAAAATATTTTAATCATATAACAAAAAAATAATACATGGTAAGAGCCAAGTTTAATAAGGTATACTTAAATAAAATTACAGGAAATTCATAGCCTGACACAAATAAAATGAAAACCTGTCACAATCGATGTTGCCACTCCCAATTCTTTGATCTAAAAATCTAATCAAAGTGCAGGAAAAGAATTAATATGTAAATTTTTACATTTTACGCTAGGTATAAGAGTATACTAGCAATACAAAAAAAACAAACTAATAAATACTATTTTCTGTTTTCTTACATTATGTGCTTTAACATAACCTTTTCAGTTCAAAGCAAAAGTGTAATCAAAGGCCTAAATTTTCAATGTCGAAAGCTTAACTGCAAATTAACGTCCGCATCTGAAACCAAATCTGACAGAGTATACTGTTTGTGAATTACTCATGGTGGTAGTGGTAGCATTAAAACTATACGCGGCACCTAAGTATGTCGAAAAAAAAAACACTTCAATGCACTGAGTTCAGGCCGGGACTTACGCATAAGCTAACTAGGCTAAAGCTTAGGGTCTCACGATTATGAGAGGTCTCAAAAATTTAGGTTTACTGTGTCACGAAATTTTATATTCAAATTAATCTATTGTGCAAACACTGTTCACTCAGCTTTACACAGTATTTACTGAATACCAATATTAGCATAATGCTTTCACCACATCAATTTCATATTTATTTTTTAACATTCCCTTCAATCAGAATGATAAATATATAACTTATTTCGACTTTCGAAATTTTTCGGCTTCTTAAATCTATTGTAGCTTAGAGCCTCAGAAGGACAAAGTCCAGCCCTGACTGAGTTATATACATATCTGAGGCAGAACTCATATCTGTGCACCATTGGACGCTATGGATGTGGCACAAATTACACTGGTGAGAATAAGTTGGAACATTCCAACTTGAATTTTTCATGTACGCATATATCAGTTCGATGTTAACATTGAGCCAATGGTTTGGCAGTCGGTTATTGGAGCCAGGAATCCATGCCAATGTAAATTAGTCTTTAAAGGACGTAATGTCGTTGCCGAATAATTCGAAAAAACACCCGAATTGTAGCTCAGGTATATGCCCAATATTCTTTAGTACCACAGAATCTGTGCTTTGGTACATGCATCTGTTCGGGAGCGGTTATAAGCACGGCTGTGACAAACAGCGAAATGCAACACAATACAGATACGAACATAATTACATATTTTAATATATAAACTTCAAAATATATTTTAGAAATTTGTTGTTGTTTGACTGATATTTAATTAGCTATTCATGGTTTACAATTAGTATTTTTTAAACCCACAACACACAGCAATTAAATCTTTACCAAGGCTGCTTCTGGTTGTAAATTTGACAAAATACAATTAAGAAAACAATTGATATATACGAATGTCGTTAATATAATTTCTCCTAATTTTTCCACCAATCTTTTCCTTTTCGATAAAGTGATTTTTTTTTCACTTTTGCTTCTGGTTTTTCGCTACTACGCAATTTTTTTTTAGCTTTAGATTTAATTCTGTAAATTTGTTTCCGTACAAAATACTGTTTCAAAATTCATTTAATACCATTTGTATTTTATAAATATCTAACCTTTCGAAACATGTCAATTGCAGATCTTCAGATAAAATATTTTGTGGCACTATCAAAAATTGTACAGTTTTCTGTATTGTACGAAATTGGGTGAACCTTTTGCAGATTTTTGTTTAATGTCTTTTACTATTAAATGATATTTTTCGAAAAGTCTGCTTTGTTGGCTTACCGTCAGCAATATGAGTTGAATTAAAAGTTTTTATGGAGTGTTGGAAAATAGGTGAATTTGTTAAGAACCAGATCTTTCGAAATATATACATCAAGATATATTTGAAATGCTTATATTTATTTTGCACTGTTACTCAGTCCTTGTGGTTTTCTATAAATTCATTAGAAATGTTGCGTGAAATAACAAAAAGAAATTAAATCATTTTGACAATTTACATCAGCAAATTTTAGAAAGTTCGGTTCCCTTTCATTTAAATATAAACTTATTTTACCTAACAGATAAAGGAAATGGTTTGAGAACTTGTCTGCGACTTAACCATCACACATTATTATGCATTATTCACCCCAATATTAGGATTTCAATTCCATCTAATTTCAAAAATTCTTTGTTAGGAGCTCGGGAAGCTTGAAAATTGGAAATATTTATCACAATAGAAATTAAATTTCCCAACGATTTTGAACACACTTTTTCTCATAAGGTGCTTCCTGATGTATAAAACATCGATTTCTTTCTTAAGAAATATTACGAATTCAACACATTTTCCTATCATACTTAGATGTCAATTGTTATCAACTCTCTGTTTTTAAATGTCGATTTCCATGAATTCGCTTTTTAACTCCTTTAGAATATTTAATTTTCCTGTGGTTTTGCCTGCCATTGTTATTGGTTAAATTTTTCCATCACAATATTTCTTGAAGGATATCTGAAAATAACTGTCAGTTGTGTCTGTGATATGACATCTGTGCTCTGAAATCAAACAACTGGAAACATTTATGCAGATTTTGAACCCGTTAAGTGCTAATCTGAAATGTATTTGTCTAATTCTATAATTTTATCTTTGACGGTGTACCAACTAATTGGTGGTTCATTAAAATACTTCATCGTCAATTCCTTTATGTTACGAAAAACTGCTTGGACTCATTGTGTGACACGTACGTCGCAGGTTCGCCATCACTGCCATAGGCTATAAAACATCATTATCATGTCTTCTGCTTCCCTCTTTTTCCTCGTACACATCAACGAGGGGAAGTAAGTAGAGTGCGCAACCAGTTCCAAAAGTTCAAGCAATTTGAATGACGTCTTGCGCACCCCTTTACATGGCCGCAGCAATGTAAAGTATGGGCATTAACGCAAAAATATTACGTAAGTAAACTTTAAAAAAAAAATACGTTAGTTCTCGTTCTTATAGTAAAAACCAGTTAGTATTATGAATTATTCACCCCAATATTAGAATGTTTTGTTGAATCTTTAATAGCTAATAAAAAATATTGTATTAAATAAAAAAAATTCTAGATTATTTGAAAGTACATATGTTGTTTGGCACTATAATTTAATGAATATAGAAACTCTTTGTTTATTAACACTTTAACGCCCATAACGGCCCAAAACGGTCGACATTTTGAAATTAGCTGAATCAAATAGTACTATTCCTTGTCTTTAATACCCTCTACCCTTTTCTGAATTTCCTGGGAGTTAAAGGGCTAAGGCTTGTAAACCCAATGCTAAGCAATAGGCGCTTGGAACGTTATTGCCTGTAATTTAGATGCTGGCTGCAATGTATAGGGTGGGCTTAATGAGTTTACTATGGCTTCACATTGGGGACGCTGTAACGCATCGGATCTCACTCTATCTATTCTGTCTCTTTGGTCTACACCATGGAGGTAAGAAGGAAGAGGAGACGCCCTAAACAGTTAAAGTTGATGCTAGAGCGACTGTGCGGCAGCCATCTTGTTCTATTCAAAACATAAGCTCTAACCACGTAGGTTACGATGAGAGAAGACGCCCTAATCTGCCTTAATGCGCATTAACTGTCCAAGGCCGTGATGCCGCCACATGTCGATGTTTCCAAAACAAACTTTCTACTGTCACAATCAAAGCATACTTTTCTCACGTTTTGCCCTCGTCTACTCTGATATTCAATGCTTCTAGTACAATATTTTCTGCTTCTAGTATGATATTTACTGCTTCTGCTATTAATTCTGCCTCTAAGAAAAGTGCATTTATATTATTTCGATTTAATACATATATTTTCAGGTAATGAATATTCCTATATCGAATACTATATACCTTTTCCCTTAAATAACTATTACTTTTATTACCACAAACCTTTCATACAAATAGATAAGTTTGAATGAATGGAACAATAATAAAAGAAATTATTATACAGGGTGATTCAAAACTTATCGTTCAAATTTCGTGGGGAGGTAGGGAATACGTCAGGAAACCGATTTCACATAGGAAAGTATGTCCGCAAACGTCATCTACATGAACAAAATGGACAAGTAAAGTGAACACAAGGAAACAGTACAGTTAAGTGGTAACGCATGTGACTTTTATTCCAACAAGGTAAAGTACAAGTTCACAGTAGGTGCTCAAAATTGCGACCATTTACACGGACACAGGATTCACAGCGCCGTTGCATTGACCGCCGAACATTTTCAAAAACGCCTGGCATATCACGGACAATGCCTGCGGCGGCCACTATTCGTGCAACAAGGTCCATTTCACTGTCGACGGGGGTCTCGTACACTTAGTCTTTCATGGCCCCCCACAAAAAGAAATCCATGGGCGATAAATCAGGTGACCTGGGTGCCAAGCGATCGGTCCACCTCTACCGATCCATCGAGCTCCGAATGTTCGGTTCAGGTAATCACGCGTAACAATTGTGCTATGGGGTAGGAGCCCCGTCATGTTGATACCACATATCTCGGCGGATATGCCCAGGAACAGCGCCCAGAAAAGTCGGTAACACTGTCTCGAGAAATATTAGGTATTTCCGGCCGTCCAATCGTGGCGGTAGCAAGTAAGGTCCCAACAATCAGTCACCAATGATTCCAGCCCACACATTTACGGCAAAACGATGTTGCACAGCGTGACTTCTCGTACCATGCGGGTTGTCGTAAGCCCACACATGTGAATTGTGTGTATTGAATACACCTTCACGAGTGAATGAAGCTTAATCTGTAAAAAGGACAGAAGCTGGAAAACTGGGGTCCACGGCACCTTTCTGCATGAACCATTGTGCAAATTCCACACGCTTCGGATAATCGTCAGGATGCAGTAACTGCACCCTTTGCAGATGGTAAGGATGCACACGTTCCTCGTACAGTATCCGCCACACTGCTGACTGAGAGACCCCAAGCTGCTGAGAAATAGCTCGTGTGCTGGTATTCGGATTATCTTTGATGGACTATAGGACTTGTTCTGTGACGTTGACAGTCTGCGTCAGTCGTCTTCTCCCTGTATCCTGCATGTTGCTGCACAGTGAACCACGTCCACGCAGATTGCGATGCACACGTGCAAACATTTGATGCTGCGGTATTCTTCTGTTGGGGTATCGGTCTTCGTAAACTTGCCTAGCTCGGCGGCCGCTTTCGCCAGCTGCCACATATGCGAGATGCATATCCGCTAGCTCTAGATGCGTAAAACGATTCATCTTATCACTAGTAAGTCAGCTCGTACACTGATGACAGTGGGAGTGGTCGGGCGAGCTGTACACTGGTTGGGTACACACAGCGCCCTCTACATACGCATGCGTACATTTGCGGACATTCTTTCCTATGTGAAATCGGTTTCCTGACGTATTCCCTACCTCCCTACGAAATTTGAACGATAAGTTTTGAATCACCCTGTATAATTTTTGCAATTTTACTGAGTGTGTCGTCAAAACAGTTTCTGCTTTCAACATTAATAAACTATACACAGCGTATACGTATTATATAGAGCCGGATCTAAAGGAGGAAAAGGTCTATGCCCCCCACCTTTGACAATGCTACTAAGGGTAAAGGAGCTAAAAAAATTGTGAACTTGTGCATATTTCATGAATTTTTCAAGAATTTTTAAAGACAAAACAGTGGGGAAATGTTATACTACAATGGAATCCAGTGTCTTGCCCCTTCCCCTTTTCACTTTTTTTTCGGCTCTTCCCCCCCTCTTCCCCCCCTTTTTTTATTACAGACCTGGAAATATATAATAGCGAAATTGAAATAGCAAATCCTAAATACAATGTGCTAACTGTTTCCTATGTTAACTAAATTGTTTTTCTTAATGTACAAAAAAATAACTAAAATAAAACATTTAATGAGATTTAAAACCAATAATCTAGAAATTACAACAATAGCAATTATAAATTTCTACGACAATTTATATGATTTAATCTTTGGTGGGAACAGAATATGAAACATATCTGCATTTCATGCAACAAAATGTGCTTTCCTCCAGTCCTTCCTATTAAAGGGAAAACAAACTGCAGATCCCGTATGCAGGAGAGTGGCTCAAAGGGCTATGCAGGAGAGTGGCTCAAAGGGCTATGCAGGAGAGTGGCTCCAATGGCTCAAAGAGGTTGGGGAAAGGGAACCCACTACACAGCTGTTAGGATACAGATGGCATCCTCTGTTCATGGCCATTCAGTGTATTCTTTAATGTGTACAGTGTATGACTCTCCTCTATATGGGGCCATGGCTTATAATCTCCCATCTGATGGCAGAAGGCAGGTTTGGGTTTTTTTCAAGTGCAGTAACAGAACGATATCTGCTCTGTAAAAACATGATGATTTGATAATTTTATATTATAGCTGCCTGTTCAGCATTAAGTTGTACAAATTATCCTTCAAAGCAGGTACTGGAAATTATATTTCACTATTAATTTTATCAAATTAATCAAAATAAAAGAAATTATATAACGTGGAACATTTTCTGTTTTATTTATGCAGTTACGAAATCTGAGTTTTAATTCCGTTTTGAAACTTTTCTGAATTTAAGCAGATTTCTCCATTTTTTGAGGTTTAATGCATTAATGAATCCAATGATTAAATGCAAATATGATTTTATGATATTAATACTCTTTTTCACTTTAAAAATAAGGAGATGCCTGATTTCTGAAAATAAAGATGTCTCTTTCTCCTTAATCCACACGATGTCTAAAAATACCTCAGTAAATAATTTTGTTTGATAACTGAAATTTTGCTCAGCAGGCAGATAAATTTGCTTTAAGCAAGAAATTATAATATTGCATTAAATATATTTTCACTTTACTCTGGAGTTTCAGAGTGCATTCTCATACAAATTCAGAGGATTTTGAATTTTTTTATGACTGATTACCGCTTTTTTTTTTACACAGAATGGGGTAAATGTCTATGTCACAAGGACCCCAAGGGCTCAGAGAAGATTGGCTAAGGTGACCCACTGGGTTAGGCCTCAAAGGCATCTGTTATAGGAGACAGATGGAAACTTTTCATCAATGTAATCCAGCATTTTGTTTAGTGTGCACAGGGTGTAGCTCTTTTTCCACACAGGGTCATGGTTTAACGTATCATCTGATGAATGGCAGTCCTTCCAGTACATTGAGGAAATTTTACTGATATAATGACATGAGCTCAAATTTCCTACCAAAAAAAAAAACCTTAAAAGAAAATTAGCTTCAGTCTTCCAGCTTTTTCTCCCAGTTATTATTAATAAAAACCGAATTGTAGCTTATTTTTGAAAAATGCACTAATTAGTTTCCTTCTGCAAGTAATTCAATATAGATTTTGGCTTCATTTTTACCATAAAATTAGTAATGTGTGTTTTATCTTTTGATAAATAGTATCTCTTAAGAAAAATTATATTTAATTCCTTTGTCAATTTTATTAAAATTTGAAAAAAAAAATGCGCACATTAAATATTTGGCTTATTTTCCCTTCATATTTTTACGACATGAACGTGCTACAGTGAATTGATGATAATCATGTCATGAACGCTCGTGTATGCTTCTGCGTGAGAATTATGTAACCAACGAATTGGAACACAGAACCTATCTAAAAAATAGGAAAGATAGAATTGTTGGGTTGGAGTTGTGGATATCTGAAAGGAGACAGAATTAGTCTCAGTATGTACATGATGCGTGTATAAAGATTGGGTTGGGTTGTTTTACCTCTGAGCGGCACTTTTTTGCACACCATGGGCTAAATGGCAAGGTCACATGGACCCCGAAGGCTCAGAGAAGGTTGGGGGAGGGGACCCACTGGAACAGCTGGGAGACAGATGGTAGCCTCCCGTCAAGGCCATCCAGCGTGTTCTTTAACGTGCACAGGGTATGGCTCTCCCGCACACGGGGCCACGGCTTAACGTCCCATCCGACAAACGGTGGCCTTTCCAAGCCCATTGGTGTCCCCTACTGTCCTTGGGCAGGGCGGGGAGTTTTGCGGAGATAAATCTCAACGCTGACCCAGCTGGGACTCGAACTTGGGAACTACAGATTACAAGCCTGGCGCGCTACCGACTGAGCCACCCCTGCCCCTCGCTTTCGAATTCAATGGCAACAGTTCATACTTGGAGAATACCGCGCACAAAAAAAGTTCAAATCAGATACATGTATGGATTAAGCCATTTTCGAAAGCGCATGGTAGCTGCATTACCAGTTTATGGGAAAAAATTTTGACCAGTTTATTGGGAAAAAAACTGCTCTCTTTGGACAACATATTATTCTGTAAAACACAGTGCTTTGTCCAATACATCAGTGATTCTTAAAGGATGTGCTGCGAAATTTCGGAAAATATTGCTGATAAAAGGAAATTTGTAAAGCATTTTGTTTCTACTTTCTGCTATTTATTCTTCACTTAGCTTTTTCCGTTTAATCAAAAACTTATCCATGTTAAAACTTAAAACGAAAATGAGCGCAAAACCTGTCCATAACAAGTACGGCATATGCACTAACCTCAATGCAATTTAGAATTGGAACATAATAGCTCTGCGTTTGTAAACGACTTCACATCAATGACTATTATCAGGGGCGTAGCGAAGGGACTATGCTTGGGGGGGGGGGGGGGGAGAAATCTAAAATTTTCCAACTAGAAGTTCAAACTTACCAGATTTTCGCTCCGTGAGGGGGGGGGGGGGGTGATTTCCCATTTCACTTCCAACAATTTTGCCAACTAACCGTATTTTGACATTTATCTTCCAATTTTGCCAACTAGCCATTATTATTTCACAGACATTATTCCAATATTTACATTTACATCTCGTCTAAATTTGTAGCGAGTCAGTGTGAATTTTCCCTTGATTTGGCCAACTATCCTTAATTTCACGAAACTAAACCCAATCTTTACATCTCTCCTAAATTTGCCAAATCGCTTCAAACTTTTCAAACTCCCAAAGATTTTATCAAGTTTTCTCCATTTCAGTCAACTATCCTGAATTTCACAAACCCAATCCCAATTATCACTGTAACAACTCGCCCGTATTTTCCAAGTGGATTCGAATTTTGCCAACTGCCCTACATTCTGTTAACTTTCCTCAATTTATCCAACACTCCTTCATTTCACAAAACAAATCTCAATTTATCCAACACTCCTTCATTTCACAAAACAAATCTCAATTTTCACAACTCTCCTATATTTTACCAAGTGGATTCGAATTTTGCCAACTACTCTAGATTTTGCCATCTAGCCATAATTTTACATAAAAAATCGCAATTTTTACATCTTCTCTCAATTGGCCAAGTCACTTCGAATTTTATCAACTCTCCTTTATTGCACAAGGCACAATTTTCACAACTCCCCTGTATTTTACCAAGTGGCTTCGAATTTTGCCATGAGTTCTTGGTTTTCCCAACTCTCCTTAATTTCACAAAACCAATCCCTATTTTTACAACTCACCTGTACGTTACCAAGTGGTTTCTAGTTTTGCCAACTGCCCTAGATTTTGCCAAGTTTCCTTGATTTTGCCATCTTGCCACAATTTTACAGAAAAAAAAATCTCAATTTTTACATCACACCTGATTCTGGCAAAGTAACTCTGAATTTGCCAACTCCCCCAAGATTTGCCAACTCTCCTAGATATTGCGAAGTTGCCTCGATTTTGCCAACACGCCATAATTTTACAGAAAAAAGATTGCAATTTTTACATCTCACCTGAATTTTGTCAACTCTCCATGATTTTGCCAAGTAACTCCGAATTTTGCCAACTGCCCCTAGTTTTTGCCAACTGCTCCTAGATTTTGCCAACTCCCTAAGTTTTGCCAACTCGCCATAAGTTTATAGAAAAAAATCCAAATTTTGACATCTCCCCTGAATTTTGCCAACTTTCCACGATTTTGACAAGTCACTCCGAATTTTGGCAACTCCCCAAGATTTTGCCAAGTTGTCCTGATTTTGCCAACTCCCAAAGATTTTACCAAGTCATTCCGAATTTTGCCAACTCACCTGTATTTTACTAGGTGGCTTCGAATTTTGCCAACTGCTCTAAATTTTGCCGTCTCTCCATTTTCCAAACTGCCCTAGATTTGCCAAGTTGCCTCGATTTTGACAACTCCGCTTAATTTTCCAAAAAAAAATTACGAATTTTCACAACTCACCTAGATTTTACGAAGTCGCTTCGAATTTTGCCAACTCCGAGTTACTTTGGAGGGAGCCTCCCCCTATCACCCCATGTCTACGCCCCTGGCTATTATGAAGACAGATGGCGTATATACGAGTCTCCTGTAGTGTTGCCAACTAAAATTTTAAGTGTGGCGCGAATATTCATGGCGAAAACAAGTTTGAGAATTGCTGACTTACATATACTGCTAACTCATCATCATCATCATCATCATCTTCAAGCAGCCATGGGCTACGGAGGTCCAACCAGACCGTGCAATTTAGTTCTCCAAGCAAGTCTATCCTGAGCTACATCTACTGCATCTGGCCACTGCACACCAATTCTAACAAGGTCCTGTTTGACATTGTCTGCCCACCGCATCCTAGGTCTCCCCTTCTTTCTGAGGCCTTTAGGCACACTGTTCATAACCCTATTCGCCAATCTATAATTATTCATACGGGCAACATGGCCAAACCAACGGAGTCTCTCTCTTCACAATATGCTGCTTAAAGGAGGTTGCAAACTCCTTTGTCTAATCTCATCATTAGTTACAAAGTTGAACCACCTAATGCCCAAGATACTGCGTAAGCATCTGGAATCAAAAGCATCTAGTTTCCTGTTATCTTGTTTACAAAGTGTCCAGGTTTCACTACCATAACTAACCCTAGAAAGAACCAAACTATTATACAGTCTAATTTTAGTATTTAGGTGTATACGCCTATTTCTCCACACTCTCCATAGGTTCTTAAAAGTCCCGGCAGCAATCCCTATTCGTCTGTTAATCTCATGCCGCACATCACCATTATCTGTTACATAGCTCCCAAGATAATTAAACTGTGACACCTGCTCAAGCCTGCAACCATTCAGATTAACTGAATCACAGCCCGCCTGACCAATTTTCATCACTTTAGTTTTCTCTCCGTTTATAACCAAACCTACTCTACTACCAGTCTCATCAACAGCTCGAATGAAAGAGTTCATCTCATCAACATCATTTGCCAAAAGGGCTAAATCATCAGCATAATCTAAATCAGAAATTTTCGTATCTCCAGCCCATTTAAGGCCAATATTTTTCCTTTGAAGTGAATTTCGCATAACATAATCAATAACCAAGCTAAAGAGAAAAGGAGACAAAATGCACCCTTGTCGAACACCAGAAGTAATGCTAAACCAATTGCTACAAGCCTTACCAACTCTCACACACGACTCAGTGTTATTATAGAGAGCTTTCATAATGTTAACTAACTTGTCTAGTATACCATATGATCTCACAATCAACCACAAATTATGACGATCAACAGAGTCGAAAGCCTTTTTGAAATCAACAAAGCTAGCAACCAAAGGTTTCTGAAACTCTAAACATTTCTCAAGAATCTGCCTAAGTGAAAATATCTGATCCACACATCCCCTACCACTTCTGAATCCACATTGCTCATCACGCAATTGACTGTCAACCAGATTCTTAATTCTATTAAGCACAATCATGGAAAGAACTTTACCTGGAACAGAGAGTAGGCTGATACCCCTATAGTTATCACAAGAACTGCGATCACCTTTTTTGAAAATAGGGATAACAATAGCCCTGGTAAAATCCTTAGGAACCATGCCTTTATCATAAAAGATATTCAGAATTTCAGTCATCCAAGTGGTAACCGAAACATTCCCAGCTCTAAGCATTTCCGTAGTAATTTCATCTACCCCTGGGGATTTATGAAGTTTAAGTTTAGAAACAGCCAAAAGAACTTCAGATTGTGTTATAGGGCCAACATTAAAGCCACCAATGCATCTATCATCATTGCAAACAATGGGAGTAGAACTAACTACATTGTTTAGAACATCACTGAAATGCTCAGCCCACCTAGCCATGACAGAATCCTCCCCTTCTATAACCTTACCTTGTTTATCCTTCAATCCTTGTATGCCTGTCCGTTTTCTACCACACAAAACATTAACTATCTGGTACAGCTCTCTGCTGTTGTGTTGTCTAACTGCTTCCTCGGCTTTGTCAGCCAAACCATCAAGCCAAAGATTCTTATCAGCAGCTAACTGATCCTTTACAAGTTTATTAAGGTCTCTGTAATGCTTTCTATTAGGACTAGTAGGGTATTGATTAAGGGCATTCCTGCAGTTCTTTCTTTCCGAAATAAGCTCAAGTGCCTTATCACTCAGATAATTTTGCCTCCTCTGCTCCTTTTTCCCTAAAAGAGTACTGTTAGTTTCCAAAAAAGCCTGTTTAAAATGGCCCCATTCTTCCTCAACTTCAGTAGTAAGCAAACCATGACTGTCATAATGACTAAGTAACCTATCATGGTAAGCTTTGGCTATAACTGGATCTTTCAGAGCTTCAGTATTAAAAGTAAAGTTTTTAACCCTAGCACAACACTTTTTAAGTTTAATTTGCAACACACTTTTAACAAGGTAATGGTCAGATCCAATTTCAGCTCCCCTATATGCCCTGGTATTCCTAACAGAACTAGTCCATTTGCTGTTAATTAATATGTAATCAATCATATTCTTATGCAGCCCATCAGGTGAAACCCATGTGTACTTATGTATGTCGCGGTGTTTGTAATAAGTGTTAGTTATTCTGAATCCATTGAGTTTACTTACCTGTAGGAGACGTTGCCCATTGCCATTGCAGCTACCAATACCAAAAGGGCCTATTACTCCTCCCCAAAGGTCAGAGTCAGTACCAACTTTGGCATTGAAGTCACCAAGAACAAGGGTAATATCTCCTTTCTTGACAGAATTCAAAATATCCTGAAGTTGTTCATAAAACCTATCCTTCTCATCCTCATCGGCATCCTCAGTGGGGGCATAACAGCAGATAACATTCAAGTCTTTAATGCTTGTCTGAAATTTTGCTGTAAGAAACCTTTCATTAATGCACTCATATCCTAGAAGAGCATCGCTAGCGTGTCTGCTGAGAAGCAGACCCACGCCTTGGTGATGCTTATTGTCGTCCCTCCCTGAAAAGAGAAATTTAAGATTATTTTTAAGAATCTGACCTTTATCTGTCCATCTGGTCTCTTGCAAGCCGAGAATATCTAAATTATAATGGTGGAATTCTTGTGTGAGGACATCAAGAGAAAAAGCTCTGTGCAGAGTCCTCACATTCCAACTACCTATGGAGAGAAAATGGTTAGTGGGATGTTTAAAGAAACTATGTTTATTGAGAGAGGGAATGCCGACAATATCAAACAGCCCCCTAATCGCAGACATGGGGCAAAGACCCGTTCCCCCACTACTAAAGGCTGAAGCCATCTACACTGGAAGAATTCCTCCAAGGTAGAATTTGACGATGCCAATAGAAGCAAAGAGTTCAGGTGCCTGCGATGACTTCTGCTCAGGATTATCCACCAGCTGATAAACATATCCTGTGAATCTATTCACTTGGGGCTGTCAACCCACAAACAAACAGAAAACACAGCGGAAGATTTTCCCTCCACAGAAGCCCACCAGTGCAGCAAAATCAGGATCCATAATCCAGCTCAGAGCCATATATCTGTCCAGTCCAGTAGGTTTATATGGTCAGCACCAGGACCCTGTGTGGTTGACCACTCCTCAGCAGGGTAGAAAAAAAAGAAAAGTAGCCATAGTTGTCCAGATCAGTAGGCCACACTAATCTGGCAGCCCTCCCCTTCCGTTCACTTCCACAAGAGAGTATCTCTTTTGAAAGTTACTAACGGTCCGCACCACGAGAAGGCGGGGTCGGACATTACAATACACCCAAAATCAATCAGCTCCAAGCAGTGGCGGATTCAGAAAATGTCTTTGGGGGAATTGGGGGTAGGTATTAGGTAGGCTCCTTTTTTTAAAACTAAAAAGTCTCATGGAGAAGAAGAGAATTCGCAACTTCACTAGGTCTTTTGGCACAAAATCTGCAAATTCACAGAGGGCTTGATTAAGGTTTTTGTAAACCCTAGGCACTTCTGTTTGATAGGCCCTTTGGTACATGCATATTTATGGGTGTATCGATTTCAGTAGGTCGATAGATCGGTAGTCCGGACTATGCCTCTTTGTATATATACTGTTCACTAACAAGGTCATTGACATATTTATTCAAGAAGAAATAGTTTGTTTCACAAAAAGAAAGAAAAACCTGCTCAAAAAGTTTTTTTTTTAGTAAACATCATTCTCTTCGAAAGCGAGGGGCGGGGGTGGCTCAGTCGGTAGCGCGCCAGGATCGTAATCTGTAGTTCCCAGGTTCGAGTCCCAGCTGGGTCAACGTTGAGATTTATCTCCGCAAAATTCCCCGCCCTGCCCACGGTCAGTAGGGGACACCGATGGGCTTGGAAAGGCCGCCGTCCGTCGGATGGGACGTTAAGCCGTGGCCACGTGTGCGGGAGAGCCATACCCTGTGCACGTTAAAGAACACGCTGGATGGCCTTGACGGGAGTAACCTCCCGTCAAGGCCATCCAGCGTCTTCCCAACAGCTATTTCAGTGGGTCCATCCATCTGTCTCCCAACAGCTATTCCAGTGGGTCCCCTCCCCCAACCTTCTCTGAGCCTTCGGGATCCATGTGACCTGGCCATTTAGCCCATGGTGTGCAAAAAAGCGCCGCTCAGATGCAAAACAACCCAACCCTTCGAAAGCGAGCTTTCGACAGAGGAAGTCTTAACTCTTTTTTCTTAACAAATGTGCGTAGGAAACTTCGATTGTCTTCCAGTTTGAGGGTTGGACAATAACACTTTCACTAAGTTTTATCTTTTTTCCCCTTCACTTCTGGGGACAGAGGTTTTTCAGTCGGTAGCGCTCCACCCTCATAATCTGCAATTCCCAGATTCGAGTTCTAATTACGACGGCGTTGAGATAAATCTCTACCATCCGCCCCCTCCCTGCCCTCGGTGACAAAAGGTACAGTCGCTCAAAAAAAATCCGAACACTATGGTTGACGTACACGAAGGCTGCCAGATCACTAATTTCTAAAAAAAAATCGTTGCCAGATATTTTTCCCGAATTCTGTAATCAACCATAGTGTTCGGATACTTTTTTGAGCGACTGTAGGTGGTCATATTATTTTGATACTAGATCGTGTGGGCTCACTCACGGAAATATTGAGCGTGTGCAGTTACCGTTCACAGCAAACAGGAGCGGTTGCGGTTAATGTTCACAGCACATTGGATCGTGTGAGCTCACAAAGACCTAGATCGTGTGGGCTCACTCACGGAAATATTGAGCGTGTGCAGTTACCGTTGACAGCAAACTGAGCGTGTGCAGTAACTGCAGACGCTCCAGTTTGCTGTGAACGGTAACTGGAGCGTGTACAGTTGCTGTACACGCTCCAGATATTTTTCCTGAATTCTGTAATCACGTGACACGAAGGTTGCCAGATCACTAATTTCTAAAAAAAAAATCGTTGCCAGATATTTTTCCTGAATTCTGTAATCAACCATAGTGCTCGGCTATTTTTTTTGAACGACTGTACCAATGGGTTTGGAATGGCCGACGATCGTCGGATAGTACTTGAAGCCTTGGCTCTGTGTGCAGGAGAGCCATACTCTGTACAAGTTAAAAAATACACTGGATGACCTTGACGGCAAGCTACTATCTCTCTCCTACCCACTGTCCACTGATTTCTCTTTCCCAATTTTCTTTGAGATCATCGGGCCTTTGTGACATAGCCATTTAGTTCATTGTATGAGAGAAAAGTGTCAAATAGGCGCTCGCCTGGGGCCTCGACACTCATTTGAGCAGGGACTTACCGAATGATTTCGTTTCGGGGGGGGGGGGGAGTGAGTAAAGAACTTGAGTAGGGTTTCCTAATTATTAAAATACTCCACTGTACAATCGCTCAAAAAAATATATCCGAACACTATGGTTGATTACAGAATTCAGAAAAAATATCTGGCAACGTTTTTTTTAGAAATTAGTGATCTGGCAACCTTCGTGTCTCGTGACACGAAGGTTGCCAGATATTTTTTCTGAATTCTGTAATCAACCATAGTGTTCGGATACTTTTTTGAAGGACTGTACAAGAAAGGTTAAATAATATTCTATATGCAATAACATTTCATAGCTGTTTATTAAAATCTATTTTCAGTATCAGACATATACTATGGAGTTAAACTGAAATTATACAAAGACACCTATTTTGTGTTTCAAAGCCGGTAGATGTGTTTGAAATTTCGCATAAGACGACCGGATTTTCGGAGGAATTTCGACCTCCTGACAAAATGCACCCTTGTCTCCTTTTCTCTTTAGTTTGGTTATTGATTATGTTATGCGAAATTCACTTCAAGGGAAATATTTTGGTTTTAAATGGTCTGAAGATCTGAAAATTTCTGATTTACCTTATGCTGATGATTTAGCCCTTTTGGCAAATGATGTTGATGACATGAATTCTTTCATTTGAACTGTTGATGAGACTGGTAGTAGAGTAGGTTTGGTTATAAACAGAGAGAAAACTAAAGTGATGAAAATTGGTCAGGCAGGCTGTGATTCAGTTAATCTGAATGGTTGCAGTCTTGAGCAGGTGTCACAGTTTAATTATCTTGGGAGCTATGTAACAGATAATGGTGATGTGCGGCATGAGATTAACAGACGAATAGGGATTGCTGCCGGGACTTTTAAGAATCTATGGAGAGTGTGGAGAAATAGGCGTATACACCTAAAGACTAAAATTAGACTGTATAATAGTTTGGTTCTTTCTAGGGTTAGTTATGGTAGTGAAACCTGGACGCTTTGTAAACAAGATAACAGGAAACTAGATGCTTTTGATTCTAGATGCTTACGTAGTATCTTGGGTATTAGGTGGTTTAACGTTGTAACTAATGATGAGGTTAGGCAAAGGCGTCTGCAACCTCCTTTAAGCAGCATATTGTGCAGAGAGAGACTCCGCTGGTTTGGCCATGTTGCCCGTATGGATAATTATAGATTGGCGAATAGGGTTATGAACAGTGTGCCTAAAGGCTTCAGAAAGAGGGAGAGACCAAGGATGCGGTGGGCAGACAATGTCAAACAGGACCTTGTTAGAATTGGTGTGCAGTGGCCAGATGCAGCTTAGGACAGATATGCTTGGAGAGCTAAATTGCGCTGTCTGGTTGGACCTCCGTAGCCCATGGCTGCTTGAGGATGATGATGATGATAATGCTCCCCTTCCCTAGGTACGTTCCTGCACATGAGGATCTCAAAGCAGTCAAAATTCGATTTTTTTCCCGAATATTTTATTGAGCAAAATATTTCACAATCGGTATAATCAATTATTTCATGTTTTTTTTAATAAATACCCCCCTTAAGCAGCTGCTTGTCTCAGACGACTGACAGGAGACTGTCAGTTTAATACGCCAGAGCTGAAGGTCTGTGAGAAAGGCGGGACTTCAGCATAAAGAACCAACACCTCCTATACACACTCCTCGAACCAACACCTCCTATAATAGGAGGCCAAATTTATGACGTCAGCTTTTATAGTCCTACTATACAGACTTTTCTTATATTTTTGATTCTAATATTATTACTAGTGGATTATGTGCTAATCTTTATACCAATGTTTATCTATACATTCATTTTATTTAGAAAGAAAATTATTCGTTTTTATTATCAAATATCATAATGCTAATTAATACAAATAATTTTTTTCCTAAATAAAATATTTTTATAGATAAACATTAGTATAGAGATTAGCACATAATCCACCAGTAATAATATTAGAATTAAAATTATGTTAGAATCAAATATATAAGAAGTGTCTATATGGTAAGACTACTTAAGCTGACGTCATAAATTTTTGTCCCCTGGCTTTCTGTTATAGGAGGTGTAACTCGAACCCACGTCCCTTTGATCAGTAGACAAGCACACTAACCACTCGGCAATGATTAATTAAAAATATGATGCGATTTTTTAAATAGAATAAAATAAACTGATATTTGCTTCCGCTTATTTTTCAGTATTTGAAATTTTATATAATGCATTTTAAATTTTCTGTTTATGCATTTCTGCAATTCAATTTAGTTAACCTGCTGTATGCATTTTCCCCATTCGTAAGTTGCAAATTGTTTTGTACAGTGATAATACACCCTTGAACATCCACCCATTCACAGACTAATTGGTCTTGGCCGAGTGGTTACCACGCTTGGCTACTGATCTAAGGGACCTGGGTTCGAGCCCCGGATAAGGAATGGATGTATGTGTCGTTTTCCTGCTGAGGTCCTGCCATCCTCTCAGACCTTCTACTGTGGCATATAAGCTGACAGGCTCCTGTCAGACCTCTGTGGCAAGCAGCTGCTTGAGGGGGTATTTATTTTATTTATTTATAAAATCTTTGCGCCTAGGGAGTCCAGTTATCTTAATCCGCCACTGGATAAAACAACTCGATCTTTCATTCAATGCAAGAGCTTTTATGCAGCGTTTGCTTTGCAACACTATCACTAGGACACTGACTTTTCAACAACCATTCAAAAATCACTAAGAATTAAAAATCGCTGACAAAATGATTAAAGGCAGTGGTTTACTCAAAGAGACTGGGGTTCGAGTTATAACACACACACATCCCTCTTTCATGGCTTAAATAAGGGGCGGGGCAGTCGGCTCAGTCGGTAGCGCGCCAGGCTGGTAATCTGTAGTTCCCAGGTTCGAGTCCCAGCTGGGTCAGCGTTGAGATTTATCTCCAAAATTTCCCCGCCCTGTCCACGGTCAGTAGGGGACACCGATGGGTTTGGAAAGGCCACCATCCGTCGGATGGGACATTTAGCGGTGGTCCCCTGTGCGGGAGAACCATACCCTGTGGACGTTAAAGAACACGCTGGATGGCCTTGACGGGAGGCTACCATCTGTCTCCCAATAGCTGTTCCAGTGGGTCCCCTCCCCCAACCTTCTCTGAACTTTCGGGGTTCATGTGACCTGGCCATTTAGCCCATGGTGTGCAAAAAAGTGCCGCTCAGAGGTAAAACAACACAACCCGTGACTGAAATAACATATATTTACTAAGGAAATCCTCGAGAATCAAGTACTCAATCACGTCTAATATCTCCCCCTTTAGACTCAAATATAGCACGCCCCGTCCCAGTAGTTCCCAGGTTCGAATCTCACCCGTGCCAGCATTACGATTTATCTCTGCCAACCCGTACTCTGCCCTTGGTGAGAAAGGAGACACCGAAGGGTATGGAAAGGCGGCCGTCCGTCAGATGGGACATTAAGGCGTGTCTCCGTGTGCACATTAAACGATACGTTTGATGGCCTCGACGGGAGACTTCCGTCTGTGTCCTAACAGCTACAATGTGCAACCTTCTCTGATCCCTTGGAGTTCTTGTGACCTAGCCATTTAGCCCATTGCGCGCAAAAAATTGCCGTTCAGAGGTAACCCCTCCCCCCCTCCTCTTCTACTGAAAGTTTGTGTGTGCCTCACAGCTGAGTGGACAGAAATTTAAAACCGAATCGCTCCTTGAATTGGGGCGGGGATGGCTCAGTCGGTAGCGTGCCAGGTCCGTAATCTGCAGTTTCCAGGTTCGATTCCCAGCTGGGTAAGCGTTGAGGCTTATCTCCGCAAAACTTCCCGCCTTGCCCACAGTCAGTAGGGGACACCGATGGGCTTGGAAAGTCCACCGTCCGTCGGATGGGACGCTAAGCCGTCTCTCCGTGTGCGGGAGACCATCTCATCAATCAATCATAATTATTTTATTCCCATTGTAACGTGCACAGGTACGCCCTGTGCACGTTAAAGAACACGCTGGATGGCCTTGACGGGAAGCTACCATCTGTCTACCAACAGCTGTTCCAGTGAGTCCCCTCTCCCAACCTTCTCTGAGCCCTCGGGGTCCTTGTGACCTGGCTTGTGACCTGGCAGTCCTTGTGACCTGGCTTGTGACCTGGCTATTATTATTACACATGGTGTGCAAAAAGTGCGGCTCAGAGGTAAAACAACCCAAACCAAAAGCTCCTTGGATTAATGTGTTGTCTTTCTGCTGAGGTCTTGTCTTCCTCACAGGTCTTCTAAATGGCTTATTATGTTAACAAAGTCTTGTTGGACCTCTGTGTCAAACTGCTACTTGAAAAGTAATTGTTTTCTCTTCGTGAAAAAGCACAATTGACAAAGCGCATTTGATTACTGTCGCCCTGATGCATGCGTTGCTTTGCTCACTTACTAATTGTACTATTGAAACGAATGTACAAACAAATCATTACTGTGAATTGCACAACATCGTGTCCGTGTTAGTAAAGGTTGAAATCGGAAGAGCTACACAAGAGGACGATTCTTTCTTGATGATCGTTTCCTTTGTTAACGGATTCATTCCGAAATCCTGATTGGTTGCAGGTAAAATGATTATTCACAGTCCTCAGAACCAGCTCGCAGTTCTTGGAAGAAATTCTCCGAAGTATACTGGCCCGATGCCAACTCTTGCAGTCTTCGGTCAATGTCATCTGTCGTTTCTTTATTCCAGGAATTCTCAACGTGGGGGGGGGGTACGCGGAAAATATTTTTGGGGTACACCTTGAGAGCTCAAAAGTCGTTAGATCTAATAACAAGTCCACTTCACTGATTAACCAGTAAAATGTTTATAATTTTATAAGATTTGGTAAATTGTTTATGGCATTTTTTGTGTTTATCGATATGCGTAATTTATGAATACAAAATTTAATGGGTATACATATATATGTTATATTTTATTCCCATTGTTATACTATAACTATACTTTTATCTATCTATACAAGGGGTACGCCAGTTACATACACATTTCCAGGGGGTACGTGAAGCATAAAAGGTTGAGGACCACTGATATATATGTTTTATTTTATTCCCATTGTTATACTATAACTCTAGTTTTATCTATCTATACAAGGGGTACGCCAGTTACATACACATTTCCAGGGGGTACGTGAAGCATAAAAGGTTGAGAACCACTGATATATGTTTTATTTTATTCCCATTCTTATACTATAACTATAGTTTTATCTATCTATACAAGGGGTACGCCAGTTACATACACACTTCCAGGGGGTACGTGAAGCATAAAAGGTTGAGAACCACTGATATATGTTTTATTTTATTCCCATTCTTATACTATAACTATAGTTTTATCCATCTATACAAGGGGTACGCCAGTTACATACACCTGTCTAGGGGGTACGTGAAGCATAAAAGGTTGAGAACCACTGCTCTATTCAGTCTGTGTATCTGGCAAACATCCCCAGAGTTGGATTGTTTTTTCTCTGAAACGGCACTACCTTGGAAAAAGTAGAATAAATGGTCAGGTGCCAAGGATCCCAAGGGTTGAGAGCGGGCAACGGAAGGCACAAATGACAGGGGCGTAGCTGCCTTAGAGCAAAAAGCCGGAAGGAGACCTTTTTTAAGGGGCCAAATGTACAATACCTATCTAATATATTTATATTTATACAATAAATCAATAGGTGCTGAAGTAACCTCTTGATTTCTGGTTTATCACTCTTGAATGCGAACTAGATCTGAAAATTCCTCTTATTTCTAAGTTCTCCTGCCCGAAATAACCCTATTCAAAATTTTTTAGTTCTCCAGCACGGGTGTATCGAATTTGACCTTTGACCTCTGACTTAAAAAGACCCATTGCATTCAAAATTTGGCATAATTTCAGAGATCTATAACCCAAACTATTTCCAGGGGCCAATTTTTAGCTCTCTAGCACCGATAGGTCTAAATTTGCCTTAGACCTCGAAGGACTCTCTGGATCTGAAATTTCGCAACGTTTACAACATCTACATCCTGAAACACCCCACACTACAGACCAACTACAGACCCCAATTTTCCCGTCTCTAGCCCTGGTAGATCAGGGGTTCACCTGTACGTGACCGCCATTTAATCTTGAACGTCACGTCGTAGGCCATATTTTGGATTTTTTCCGAGATCTACGACTCGGAATACCCTGAAATGCAAATTTTCAGAACTCTACCATTTCTGCTTCATAGTTAGAATTAGAGTGATCCTCTGTCACAATCAGTCAGTCAGTCCTAATCGTCTATATACACTTGTTTCCATAAATTAAGGAAAATCCCTATGTTAAGTCAATGGGAAGCTAATGTCAAAGCTCTATAACTTCTAAAATAAGTTTTTTTTTTGTTTTGAAAAAAGTGATTGTAGACAGGGGCGTAGCGAAGGACTATGGTTGGGGGGGGGGGGAATCGAAATTTTTCCAACTCGAAAATCGAATTTTGACAACTGAGAAAACAATGTCTCTGTCAAACTCGTACTAAATTTTTCGCTCCGTGTGTGTGTGGTGGTGGGGGGTTGAGACAATTTTCACAACTTTACTGCATTTTGCCATTTGACTTCCAATTTTGTCAACTAACCACCATAATTTCACAAAAATAATCCCAATATTAACATCTCGCCTGAATTGTAACAAGTCAGTGGGAATTTTCCCAAATCCCCTTGATTTGGCCAACTCTCCTTAATTTCGCAAAAGCAATCCCAATCTTTACATCTCTCCTAAATTTGCCAAGTCACTTCAAAATTTTCAAACCTCCCAAGATTTTGCCAAGTTTTCTCGATTTTGTCAACTATCCTGAATTTCACAAACACAATCCCAATTATTACAACTCGCCTGTATTTTACAAGTGGATTCGAATTTTGCCAACTACCCTACATTTTGTTAAGTTTCCTCAATTTGTCCAACACTCCTTAATTTCTCAAAACAAATCCCAATTTTTACAACTCCCCAGTATTTAACAAAGTGGCTTCGAATTTTGCCAACTCCCCTAGATTTTGCCAAGAGTCCTTGGTTTTTCTAACTCTCCTTAATTTTACAAAACCAATCCCAATTTTTACAACTCACCTGTATTTTACAAGTGGTTTCCGGTTTTGCCAACTCTCCAAAATTTTGCCAAGTTTTCTCGATTTTGTCATCTTCCCTTAATTACACAAAAACAATCCCAATTTTCACAACTCACCCGTATTTTACCAAGTGGATTCGAATTTTGCAAATTGCCCTAGATTCTGCCAACTCGCCACGATTTCACAGAAAAAAAAATCCCAATTTTTACATCTCACCTGATTTTTGCAAAGTCACTCTGAATTTTGCCAACTCCCCCAAGATTTGCCAACTTTCCTAGATATTGCGAAGTTGCCTCGATTTTGCCAACACGCCATAATTTTACAGAAAAAAGATTGCAATTTTTATATCTCCTGAATTTTGCCAACTCCCCACAATTTCCCAAGTAACTCCGAATTTTGCCAACTCTCCCATTTGAATTTGAATTTGCTAACTTCTCTAGATTTTGCAGTCTCTCCATTTTCCAAACTGTCGTAGATTTGCCAAATTGCCTCGATTTTGACAACTCCCCTTAATTTTACAAAATAAAAAGATTACAAATTTTCACAACTCACCTAGATTTGCCAAATTGCCTCGATTTTGACAACTCCCCTTAATGTTACAAAATAAAAAGATTACAAATTTTCACAACTCACCTAGATTTGCCAAATTGCCTCGATTTTGACAACTCCCCTTAATTTTACAAAATAAAAAGATTACAAATTTTCACAACTCACCTAGATTCTACGAAATTGCTTCGAATTTTGCCAACTCCGAGTTATTTTGGGGGGAGCCTCCCCCCATCCCCCCATGGCTACGCCCCTGATTGTAGATAAAGATCTCAATCAAATAAATCAATATCTCGATTTTCAACAATATTCGATCAGTATTTAATGAGTTATGGAAGTTTGAATATTTAACGATAACAATGCCAGCCACAAAAATTGACTTCAAAGTTAATTAAAACTTAGTAATTAATATTTATCAAGGTGGTTAATAAAATATGTTTGCATTTTAGAACTTTGTGTAAAGAATTCTTTCACTATTCTTCAGTTTTGTATAAGTTTCTTTGTATAATATTTAACAACAGCAATGCCAGTCTTAAGAAACTTATACAAAACTGAATAATAGTGAAAGAATTCTTTACAGAAAGGTCTAAAATACATTTTATTTTATTAAACACTTTGATACAACACTTATTACTAAGTTTTAATTAATTTCTGAAGTCAATTTTTGTGGTTGGCATTGTTCTCGCTAATATTCAAACTTCCATAACTCATTAAATACTGATTAAATATTGTTGAAAATCGAGACATTGATTTATTTGATTGAGATCTTTATCTGCAGTCACATTTTTCAAAACAAAAAACTTATTTTAGAAGTTATATAGCTTTGAGTTAGCTTCCCATTGACTTAACATAGGGATTTTCCTTAATTTATGGAAACCAGTGTAGCTTGTGGATTGTTCCTGGTTCGAGTCTAAATCTTTTTTTTTGGTGACTCTTTCAAAATTATTTGTTAGAAAGCAATTTTCGAAGTCAGATCAAGAATAAGCACTAATATGTTGTCCTGAGAGTTAGAAATTCTGAATGATCAATTATTTTAGTTAAAGCGGATTATAGTTCATTCCGCATGTTTGAAAGAGGAAAAGTGCCGGGTGACAGTATTCCCTTTCTGACCGAAGGCGGGATGGGGTTATGCAGAAAAAAAAAAAAATCGCAACTCTGTTAGGGTTGGGATTTTAATCTGGGATCTGAAGATTACGAGTCTGGCCCCCTACTGACTGAGCACTGTAATATAGGAACTTTTCGTACAGTCTCTCAAAAAAGTATCCGAACACTATGGTTGATTACAGAATTCAGAAAAAATATCTGGCAACGATATACAGCAACTGTACACGCTCCAGTTACCGTTCACAGCAAACTGGAGCGTGTGCAGTTACTGCAGTTTCTTTACAACCGCTCCAGTTTGCTGTGAACGGTAACTGCACACGCTCAATATTTCCGTGAGTGAGCCCACACGATCCAGGTCTTTGTGAGCTCACACGATCCAATGTGTTGTGAACATTAACTGCAACCGCTCCAGTTTGCTGTGAACGGTAACTGCACACGCTCAATATTTCCGTGAGTGAGCCCACACGATCCAGGTCTTTGTGAGCTCACACGATCCAGGTCTTTGTGAGCTCACACGATCCAATGTGCTGTGAGCATTAACCGCAACCGCTCCAGTTTGCTGTGAACGGTAACTGCACACGCTCCATATTCATTGCATTATATATTCATACGCATTATATATATATTAAAAAATATTCGAAAACTATGGTTGATTTCAGAATTCAGAAAAAATATCTGGCAACGATTTTTTTAGAAATTAGTGGTCTGGCAACCATTGTGTCACGTGACACGAAGGTTGCCAGATCACTAATTTCTAAAAAAATCGTTGCCAGATATTTTTTCTGAATTCTCTAATCAACCATAGTGTTCGGATACTTTTTTGAGCGACTGTACCTGGAATAGATATTTTCAACTGCAATTAGAAAGAGGAAAGCTAGAAGACGATCATCAACTCTTGACATACTTTCAGTTTCCCTCTGAAGTACATTCCTTCCTGGAATGTAAAGGATGATCTCTCCACAGGGAACGTTTCTCGTCAAACTGGCTTTGCTTGCAAAGTGCAGTCAGTCTACCGTAAGTACGACAAAGGACGACCTGTTTCCATTTCAATTTTGAACGTGTTTCAATTTTGAACCTGGATCGTGTGGGCCCACTCGCGGAAATATTTAGCGTGTGCAGTTACCTTTCACAGCAAACTGGAGCGGTTGCGGTTAATGTTCACAGCACATTGGATCGTGTGAGCTCACAAAAACCTGGATCGTGTGGGCCCACTCACGGAAATATTGAGCGTGTGCAGTTACCTTTCACAGCAAACTGGATCGGTTGCGGTTAATGTTCACAGCACATTGGATCGTGTGAGCTCACAAAAACCTGGATCGTGTGGGCCCACTCACGGAAATATTGAGCGTGTGCAGTTACCTTTCACAGCAAACTGGAGCGGTTGCGGTTAATGTTCACAGCACACTGGATTGTGTGAGCTCACAAAAACCTGGATCCTGTGGGCCCACTCACGGAAATATTGAGCGTGTGCAGTTACCGTTCACAGCAAACTAGAGCGGTTGCGGTTAATGTTTACAGCACATTGGATCGTGTGAGCTCACAAAAACCTGGATCGTGTGGGCCTACTCACGGAAATATTGAGCGTGTGCAGTTACCGTTCACAGCAAACTAGAGCGGATGCGGTTAATGTTCACAGCACATTGGATCGTGTGAGCTCACAAAAACCTGGATCGTGTGGGCCCACTCACGGAAATATTGAGCGTGTGCAGTTACCGTTCACAGCAAACTGGAGCGTGTGCAGTAACTGCACACGCTCCAGTGCAGCGGTGAACGGTAACTGGAGCGTGTACAGTTGCTGTACACGCTCCAGATATTTTTCCTGAATTCTGTAATCACGTGACACAAAGGTTGCCAGATCACTAATTTTTTCAATCATTTCAGTTTTCAGGATTTTGTCCCCTGTAACGGAAGTTTAATGTTGCATTCATGAGTGTCAGTTGTTTCATCCGAGTTAGGTACTAGAGATGAGTTCGGGCTCAATATTTCGAAATCTAGCGGGTAAGGGGAGAGAAAAACAGTCTCTGCACGTATATGCAGAAATATATGTTGATAATCATTCCTTTTATTCTTATATGATTAATTATAATCATTTTATGACAAAATTAAATGTCACTGTTATCTGAAACCAAAAATATTAGAAATATTAGTAGAAACTGAAAGTTCGTGGGTATCATCATTATAAACACAAAGATTTGTTAAAGATTGAGAATACGTAAATAAAAAATCAGTATCTTTATGATGCTTATTTTTAATTACTAAAGACCGAATAAAAGGTTAAAATAATATAAAAAATATTTTTACTTATTTTTCAAATAATTACAAGAAATACAAATTATTCTTAGCACCATAAGGTCATCTTTATTAGGTACTGTTCTAGTGGGCTGTTCTAGTGGGTCGCATCCCCCAACCTTCTCTGTGCCTTCGGGGTCCTTGTGACCTGGTCATTTAGCCCATTGTATGCAAAAAAAGTGCCGCTCAGGGGTAAAACAACCCAACCTTGCCACAGAGGTCTGAGAGCAGACTGTCAGTTTAATTCACCATAACAGAAGGTCTGCGAGGAAGGCGAGACCTCAGGAAAAAAGACAACACGAAATCAATGCCTTACCCGGAGGTCAGACCACAGGTCCCTTTGATCAGGAGCTAAATACGCTAACCACTCAACCAAGGGACGACTAATGCAATTATATGAATCAAAATAAATATTCCATCATTAAAATCTTTTAATTTTCTTTTTTGGCACGATATCATTGTCATCTTTTTCTTTTTCTAATTCAATAGTTTGCGAAAATACGATTTTACAATTTAATGTTAGAGTATCACAGGAGGTATCCTGTAAATATGAGACTCGTGAATAGTAGTTAGTTGAAATAATTGTAATGTAAGGGGAGATGCTGGTACGAGTCACACACACACGGCAAAATTCAATTCTTTCAGAAAACTATTCGATACAATATTATAATATTGCTGGGATACTGCTATTTTGATTTAGATATGTAAAATAACAATAACACATAAATGAACAACTGCCCATTGAACTGAGGAGTAGGGGTTTGTTCCTTTGGAGCACGCCAGGCTCGTAATCTGTAATTCCGGGGTTCGATTCCCCTCCCTCCGCCCCTGGGCCAGCATTGAGGTTTATCTCCGCTAAACTCTCACACTTTCCTCAGTCAGAAAGAGGACATTGATTGGCCTGGCACAGACCGCCATCCATCGGATGGGATGAAAAGCCGTGGTCCGATATTCAGGAAAGCCATCCCTTATGAACTCTGAAGAATACACTGGATGACCTTGAGAAGAGGCTTCCATCTGTCTGCTAACAGCTATTCAGTGGGTCTTCTTCGCCAACTTTCTCTGAGCCCTTGAGGTCCTTGTGACCTGGCTATTTAGTCCATTGTGTGAAAAAACATGACCTCAGAGGCAAAACGATCCGTATTGGAGTTTAGAACTGCACGAACTTGTTATAGTTGGCTTTAAAACAGGCACCTGACCAGGGGGATAGCTATTTGGAATATTTCAGCGGGAGAAACTGCGGGGGGGGGGGATCTTAAAACTGGGACATGGTGTTTCAAGACAAACATCAGAAATGATGCTAGTTATTATGGTGACTGAAATTGAAATGGAACTTGATATTTTGAGTGACTCAATAACAGAGCTTAAGTGATGCTCATCATGTTACACTTTTTCTCTTTCATACGCTCTTTATAAACAATTTCGGTAATTGAAAGACTTAATTAACTACGTGAAATGTTCAGATTTGCTAGTATTAAAGTTTAATTTA
This sequence comes from Ryuthela nishihirai, assembly GCA_038380435.1. Lineage (NCBI taxonomy): Eukaryota > Metazoa > Arthropoda > Arachnida > Araneae > Heptathelidae > Ryuthela > Ryuthela nishihirai. The sequence goes on along the minus strand of JAWZYU010000156.1, from coordinate 15,336 downwards.
ATAATTGAGATATGTTGGTTTATGCTGAATTACCAACACGGGAAATTATCCAATGGGCTTGGAAAGGCCGCCGTCCGTCGGATGGAACGTTAAGCAGCGGCCCCGTGTGCGTGAACATATCCTGTGCACGTTAAAGAACACGCTGGATGGCCTTAACGGGAGGCTACCATCTGTCTCCCAACAACTGTTCCAGTGGGTCTCCTCCCCCAAACTTCTCTGAGCCTTCGGGGTCTTGTGACCTGGCCATTTAGACCATTGTGTGCAGAAAAGTGCCACTCAGCGGTAAAACAACCCAACCCAAACGGAAAATTATTTTGAAAGATTAAATTAATATTGCAAATATTAGAATAATACATTAATTATATTAAAGTAATAATATATTATATTAAAGCTAAATTAAAAAAATAAATTTCTCTCATGCAGCTGCTTGCCACAGAAGTCTGGCAGAAATATGGCAAAAAGAACGTCTGTTACGAAATCGAGACCTCAGCAGAGAGATAATACAGAAAAGAAACATCCCTATCTTATCCGGGGCTATTTTTAGAAAAAACAAATATTACATCTATTATTATTATTAAAAATATATCAATTACATTTAAAAACGTACACCTTTTTCGTTTAAATGACGTTATCCGAATGGTCTATGAGGAAGGGAGACTCGGTTCTTAGAGGCTCCATCTCATTCTCAGGACGTTGTCTCAAATGTTGAAATTTGGGGTTGGAATGGATATCAGGAAGTGTTACAAATTCTCGTTTGTAAAAATAAATCTTGATGAATTTCAGAGCTTCATTCTGAACTTTTGCCAGCTTATAGGAAGGTTTTTGTTGTTGTTAATGCCAAAAAGAGTGGAAACGAGTCAGCTGCCTCCACTCCAAAATTATTGGTTTGCGATAGGAAGGAGCTTGTATAAACAAAAACTGGCTCGTAAGTTGAAAAACAAGTATTGATGTGTAGTAAATAATCACAGGATAAGTCCTGTAGACATGGAACTCATGAAATGATGAGCGTCATCATTCCAAGGATTGATTTCTTCGTCTCGTATAAGAGAAAACTATAATGAAATGTAAAACCTAATCATCAAATTAATATATCTACACTGGTTTCCATAAATTAAGGAAAATCGCAATGTTAATTCAATGGAAAGCTAACGTCAAGGCTCTATGACTTCTAAAATAAGTTTTTTTGTTTTGAAAAATGTGACAGCAATGCCATGCATTGCTGTTGTTAAATATTCAAACTTCCATAACTGATTAAATACTTAACGAATATTGTTGAAAATCGAGATATTGATTTATTTGATTGAGATCTTTATCTGCAGTCACATTTTTCAAAACAAAAAAACTTATTTTAGAAGTTATAGAAATTTGGCGTTATCTTTCCGTTGAATTAACATTGCGATTTTCCTTAATTTATGGAAACCAGTGTAGTAATACGTAGTCTCGTATTTCCTAACTGTAGGTGTGTCGAATAGAGGTTTTAAATAATTGACCAAAATACGGATTTTGGTTTAAAAATGATAACTAAAAATTAAATTTATTAAAATTTCAAAGTTAATAAAATTCTAACGTAGGCTTAGAGAGGGGGATTATTTTACATCACAATCATATTTTAGTATGCCAACTCCACTTTAATAATATAAAGTGACAAGTCAGTAATCAACCATCGTTGCGAGATATTTTTTCTGAATTCTGTAATCAACCCTAGTGTTCGGATACTTTTTTGAGCGACTGTAGGTGTTCATATTATTTTGATACTAGATCGTGTGGGCTCACTCACGGAAATATTGAGCGTGTGCAGTTACCGTTCACAGCAAACTGGAGCGTGTGCAGTAACTGCACACGCTCCAGTTTGCTGTGAACGGTAACTGGAGCGTGTACAGATGCTGTACACGCGCCAGATATTTTTCCTGAATTCTGTAATCACGTGACACGAAGGTTTCCAGATCACTAATTTCTAAAAATTCAAATCAAAGCAACCACATCCTAAGTAAAGTCTCTTCTCAGGAACGAGGACTGGATCCTGCATGTGCAGCTGAAACAAATATAAGGATTACGCACGTTAGATTTCTCTATTCGTGTTGTTCCCAAAGCAATGCAAATTTTGGTAACTTTGGCCTAGCTACAGTTTAAGCACAGGTTTAATATCTCTCTACTTCAGAGATATCTATCGCACATTTTCCCCCCGAAGTCAGGCCTAAAATTAGTCCAGTGGGTCTTCCATTAAATTTCGACAGCAAAGAAAGCAAAAGAGAGATAGGTAGTACAGTCGCTCAAAAAAGTGTCCGAATATTATGGTTGATTACAGAATTCAGAAAAAATATCTGGCAATGATTTTTTTAGAAATTAGTGATCTGGCAACCTTCGTGGCACGTGACACGAAGGTTGCCAGATCACTAATATCTAAAAAAATCATTACCAGATATTTAATCTGAATTCTGTAATTTGTGGAGAACTAAATTGACTTGCTCTGTGCAGTTAGTCTAAAGAAGAATCTTTATTGCAATGTGCGCGGGATTGTGAAAATCATATAAGTGATAAAAACAAATCTCGAAGGAGGTATTTGAAAGAGTTGAACAGTTTGTTGTTTAGAAAAAGTTGAGTTATTAGTTTCTGCTAGATTGAAGCGTAGTTACCATGAAGAAACCCAATTCAAGTGATAGCAACGTGTCCATGAAGTCTTCTAAATAGAAAAGCAAATGAGGATTAGTGTCAATCAGGTGTTTAAGGTAAAATATGAGAATTGAAAATGTAAACGATGGATTTCATTTACAAAGATGATTATGTCGCTTATTGAATGCTAATTAAGATTCTTTTATGTTTTGAATAGAATCTGTTAGAATTGTAGTTCGACTGTTTCAACGTGTGGTAGAATATTGCTAGACATTATTTCAGGTTTAATTTCACGAAATACATTTTTGATTGGTTTAAAATTATTATACTTGTGAAGTGATTGCATAAATAATTAAATTAGATTATTTATAATTTTGTTAGTATGCATTCTTTTGAACCCAAGCTCAGTTTTCATCTCTTAAATTTATAACAACAGTTAGAATTAGGGTGATCCCCTATCATTCAGCCTTCAGCCAATCACACACAAGAGTCTATATAGCCTTCAGCCAATCACACACAAGAGATAATATAGCCTTCAGCCAATCACACACAAAAGTCTATGTAGCCTTCAGCCCATCACACACTAGAGTCTATATAGCCTTCAGCCATTCACACACAAGAGTCTATACAGCCTTCAGCCAATCACACACAAGAGTCTATATAGCCTTCAGCCAATCACACACAAGAGTATAATATTAGATATACTGGCCTTACCAATTTCGAAATTCATAAGCAGTCACTGCAATGTATGATTCATTAACCACCGATACTAGAACTACACGAAAAAAAAGTTTTTGAAAAAAGGATTACTGTAATAAAAATTATTTATTACAGATAATCTAAGCGCGATGGGCGCTTCGGGGTCAAAGGTCAAATTTAGATCTACTGGTGTTAGAGGGCAAAAAATTGCTGCCTGAATTATTTTGAGTCGTATATCTCAGAAATTATGCCAAATTTTGGATGCGATGGGTCCTCCGAAGTCAACGGTCAAGTTTCCTTATACCGGTGCTGGAGGACTAAAAATTGGCGAATTGAGCTATTTCAGGCAGTAGACCTCAGAAATAAGAGGAATCTTTAACTGCGATGTCACATTTAATATTAAACAGGGGGGGGGGGGGTCGAAGTGACGGGCTAGAAGTAAAGAGTGTGTAGATGGATTCAAATTGGGAACTGCAGAACAATGGAGTAGCTTTTAAGTGGCAACTGGGGAGACTGTGGAGCCTGCGCGATTGAGGTTTTGGCAATTCTTTTGAGATTGGAGAGGGACGGGGGTGGCTCAGTCGGTAGCGCGCCAGGCTCGTAATCTGTAGTTCCCAAGTTCGAGTCCCAGCTGGGTCAGCGTTGAGATTTATCTCCGCAAAATTTCCCCGCCCTGCCCACGGTCAGTAGGGGACACCGATGGGCTTGAAAAGGCCGCCGTCCGTCGGATGGGACGTTAAGCCGTGGCCCCGTGTACGGGAGAGCCATACCCTGTGCACGTTAAAGAACACGCTGGATGGCCTTGACGGGAGGCTACCATCTGTCTCCCAACAGCTGTTCCAGTGGGTCCCCTCCCCCAACCTTCTCTGAGCCTTCTAGGTCCTTGTGGCCTGGCCATTTAGCCCATGGTGTGCAAAAAAGTGCAGCTCAGAGGTAAAACAATCCAATCCAAATTTGAGATTGGAGCGCTTTACTGTCATCTTCTGTAACGATGTTTGTTTTATTAAAGTGTCATCAAACACAAATGACATTGCGAGTTTTTATAGCAAATTCTTTTCTTTGCCTCCAGTGAAGTTACCCCCTCCCCCCACATCATCTTTATTCATCGAATCTCGAAGAGAAATTCCGCGACTGAAAGACGAATGTCATGGAATGTAAGAGAAGCACCTGGTGATGATCGTTTGTTTCGCTTATTCACTGTTCGTCGGCGCAAACGCCAAATAAAATAACCTCCGTATCTTTGCAGTAAATATTCCATTGCTTCGATTCACAATTGGAAACAACGGAATCGATATTCGTTTTTATTGCTTCACGTGCAGCGTGCTGATCAATTAACTGTTAAGAAGATCTGTAATATAGTTTAACAGATGAGCACTCAAAGTACAGTCGCTCAAAAAATATCCGAACACTATGGTTGACTACAGAATTCAGGAAAAAAATCTGGCAACGATTTTTTTTAGAAATTAGTGATCTGGCAAACTTCGTATCACGTGACAATTTGCAATAATGTTGGTAAATTTTAAAATATGCAGCAGATGTAAATGCTGACCTATAAATCTTCATAATAGCAGTTAAAAAAAATGGTGTTTATGATTTGTGTTGAAGATGTGTATCGATATCAAGTTTAATTTTATGGCAATAAGCCTTTTATATAATCCATGGAATGATGGTATATCTTATGTTGGGTAAGAAATCAGTCAGTTCTAAAAATTGAATTTTCTTGTAATAATCATGGGAGTAGTATTTATATGTAACTATCATGTGTCAAGAAGATAAAATGCGTTTCTTTTACGTATGTTTTAATGTGGTAATAAAATTATTTATAGAAATTAGAGTTGTTTTTTCTATTTGAAATGGTAACATTTAGAAGTGGTGATAACTTAAAAAGATCGGAAAATATTGAAAGTGATAAAATCTGTTAATAGTAGCATAATATTTAAATTTTATTATGATCAAAATTGGTTTTCCCAATAGAAGAAAATTTTATCATATAGGCAATTTAAGAAAAGTGCTCAAATCGGTTATATGCTAATTGTTCAGCAGGAAATTTTCGCAGTAAAGCTTTAAAATAAAAACTTTTACGTTAACGATGTATTAAATCATCAAGTACAATAATAAAAAATTAAAGTAAACCTCGCGTTATATGGTTTAAAAAAATCCGGTGAGAGTCACTATCATATAGTTAACAAGCGAAGTGCTCATGACGAGACGAACGTGGGTCTAACTAGCGTGACGTCATGGAGTCTGTTGGATGGCTTTCTCTTGTAGGAGGTGTTGGGTTAGCGCGTTTGGCTACTGATCTAAGGGACCTGGGTTCGAGCCCCGGGTAGGCATGGATGTGTGTCGTTTTTTCTGCTGAGGTCCTGACATCCTCTCATACCTTCTACTATGGCATATAAACTGACAGGCCACTGTCAGACCACTGTGGCAAGCAGCTGCTTGAGGGGGTATTTTTTTTTTAACATGAAGTGTCCAAAACTTCTTAATTCTGGGTCCTGCTCGAACCAGGTTCAGTCAGTTACTCCGCACCAAATACGCTAGCCACCGGCCACTAATATGCAAAACTAAACAATTAGTATCTCAGCATTATAAAAATTACTTAAAAACAAAATTACGATTAAAGGTTACTTGCAATCCAAGTAAACATTAATCCTTTTGAAACAAGAGAAGAATAAATAAAATTCTTAAACAGTCAAAGGTTGGTGATATTTCGGTATAATATTACATTGCTTCTCCATTTCTCTTCTGTCAATGACACGAAATCCATAATCCATACCTTGGGGGGGGGGGCTCAGTCGGTAGCGCGCCAGGCTCATAATCTGTAGTTCCCAGGTTCGAGTCCCAGCTGGGTCAGCGTTGAGATTCATCTCAACGCTGACCCAAACTGACCGTGGGCAACTGACCGTCCCCTACTGACCGTGGGCAGGGCGGGCAAAATTCCCCGCTCTGCCCACGGTCAGTAGGGGACACCGATGGGCTTGGAAAGGCCGCGGTCCGTCGTTAAGTCGTGGCACCGTGTGCCGGAGAGCCATACCCTGTGCACGTTAAAGAACACGCTGGATTCCCTTGACGGGAGGCTACCATCTGTCTCCCAACAGCTGTTCCAGTGGGTCCCCTCCCTCAACCTTCTCTGAGCCTTCGGGGTTCATGTGACCTGGCCATTTAGCCCATGGTGTGCAAAAAAGTGCCGCTCAGAGGTAAAACAACCCAACCCATACCTTGGGGGAAAAGCGATGTTTAATGTTGGCAGATTGCATCATTCAAGGTCGGCATTCCCCCACATCTCAATGGATAAACCTTCTAATATCCTTATCGATCTTGGTTTGTATGCAAAGACAAGATAGCAAAGAAAGCAGAACAGAATATCGAACACGAAGATACATTTCTTAATTTGCCTATATGATAAAATTTTCTTCTATTGGGAAAACCAATTTTGATCATAATAAAATTTAAATATTATACTACTATTAACAGATTTTATCACTTTAAATATTTTCCGATCCCTACTGGCCGTGGGCAGGGTAGGGTTTATCGGAGACGAATTTAAATGAGGGCACAGTTTTGACTCGAATTGGATTACGGGCCTGGCGCGATAACCTCACCCACAGTCACTTTAGCAAATGTTTCATTTGACATGGAAAGATTTCTAAAATTTTTACATTAGTAAAAAAAAATTATTTAATCACGTGCTCATAAAATAATTTAAAAAACTCCGTTCAATAACTGTGCTGGTCTCATCAAGAAGATCAGAAAGGTGGTAATTCGAACCACCTTATTTAATACCCTGCGCACGTTAAAGAACCGCTAGATAGCCTTGACGGGAGGCTACCATCTGTTTCTCAACAGTTTTCAAGTGGGTCCCCTCTCATCAACTTTCTCTGAGCCCTCTGGGCCCTTGTGACCTGGACATTTAACCCACTGTGTGCAAAAAAAGTGCCGCTCAGAGGTAAACAACCCAGCATAGCCTGAAAAAATCCCACACACAAAAACGAACACCTTCCCAAAGCGAGAAAAAGACAGACTGACCCTGTTCTGTTGATGACTCTGTTACTTTCGCTGCTCTTACTTAAGATTCTCTGTTACATTCGCTGCTATTACTTGAGACTCTCTGTTACTTTCGCTCATATTACTTGAGACTCTGTTACTTTCGCTGCTCTTACTTAAGATTCTCTGTTACATTCGCTGCTATTACTTGAGACTCTCTGTTACTTTCGCTCATATTACTTGAGACTCTGTTACTTTCGCTGCTCTTACTTAAGATTCTCTGTTACATTCGCTGCTATTACTTGAGACTCTCTGTTACTTTCGCTCATATTACTTGAGACTCTGTTACTTTCGCTGCTCTTACTTAAGATTCTCTGTTACATTCGCTGCTATTACTTGAGACTCTCTGTTACTTTCGCTCATGTTACTTGAGACTCTGTTACTTTCGCTGCTCTTACTTAAGATTCTCTGTTACATTCGCTGCTATTACTTGAGACTCTCTTTTACTTTCGCTCATATTACTTGAGACTCTGTTACTTTCGCTGCTCTTACTTAAGATTCTCTGTTACATTCGCTGCTATTACTTGAGACTCTCTGTTACTTTCGCTCATGTTACTTGAGACTCTGTTACTTTCGCTGCTGTTACTTAAGATTCTCTGTACATTCACTGCTATTACTTGAGACTCTCTGTTACTTTCGCTCATGTTACTTGAGACTCTGTTACTTTCCCTGCTGTTACTTAAGATTCTCTGTTACATTCACTGCTATTACTCGAGACTCTCTGTTACTTTCGCTCATGTTACTTGAGACTCTGTTACTTTCGCTGCTGTTACTTAAGATTCTCTGTTACATTCACTGCTATTACTTGAGACTCTCTGTTACTTTCGCTCATGTTACTTGAGACTCTGTTACTTTCGCTGCTCTTACTTAAGATTCTCTGTTACATTCACTGCTATTACTTGAGACTCTCTGTTACTTTCGCTCATGTTACTTGAGACTCTGTTACTTTCGCTGCTGTTACTTAAGATTCTCTGTTACATTCACTGCTATTACTTGAGACTCTCTGTTACTTTCGCTCATGTTACTTGAGACTGTTACTTTCGCTGCTGTTACTTAAGATTCTCTGTTACATTCACTGCTATTACTTGAGACTCTCTGTTACTTTCGCTCATGTTACTTGAGACTCTGTTACTTTCGCTGCTCTTACTTAAGATTCTCTGTTACATTCACTGCTATTACTTGAGACTCTCTGTTACTTTCGCTCATATTACTTGAGACTCTGTTACTTTCGCTGCTCTTACTTAAGATTCTCTGTTACATTCGCTGCTATTACTTGAGACTCTCTGTTACTTTCGCTCATGTTACTTGAGACTCTGTTACTTTCGCTGCTCTTACTTAAGATTCTCTGTTACATTCGCTGCTATTACTTGAGACTCTCTGTTACTTTCGCTCATATTACTTGAGACTCTGTTACTTTCGCTGCTCTTACTTAAGATTCTCTGTTACATTCGCTGCTATTACTTGAGACTCTCTGTTACTTTCGCTCATATTACTTGAGACTCTGTTACTTTCGCTGCTCTTACTTAAGATTCTCTGTTACATTCGCTGCTATTACTTGAGACTCTCTGTTACTTTCGCTCATGTTACTTGAGACTCTGTTACTTTCGCTGCTCTTACTTAAGATTCTCTGTTACATTCGCTGCTATTACTTGAGACTCTCTGTTACTTTCGCTCATATTACTTGAGACTCTGTTACTTTCGCTGCTCTTACTTAAGATTCTCTGTTACATTCGCTGCTATTACTTGAGACTCTCTGTTACTTTCGCTCATGTTACTTGAGACTCTGTTACTTTCGCTGCTGTTACTTAAGATTCTCTGTACATTCACTGCTATTACTTGAGACTCTCTGTTACTTTCGCTCATGTTACTTGAGACTCTGTTACTTTCGCTGCTGTTACTTAAGATTCTCTGTTACATTCACTGCTATTACTCGAGACTCTCTGTTACTTTCGCTCATGTTACTTGAGACTCTGTTACTTTCGCTGCTGTTACTTAAGATTCTCTGTTACATTCACTGCTATTACTTGAGACTCTCTGTTACTTTCGCTCATGTTACTTGAGACTCTGTTACTTTCGCTGCTCTTACTTAAGATTCTCTGTTACATTCACTGCTATTACTTGAGACTCTCTGTTACTTTCGCTCATGTTACTTGAGACTCTGTTACTTTCGCTGCTGTTACTTAAGATTCTCTGTTACATTCACTGCTATTACTTGAGACTCTCTGTTACTTTCGCTCATGTTACTTGAGACTGTTACTTTCGCTGCTGTTACTTAAGATTCTCTGTTACATTCACTGCTATTACTTGAGACTCTCTGTTACTTTCGCTCATGTTACTTGAGACTCTGTTACTTTCGCTGCTGTTACTTAAGATTCTCTGTTACATTCACTGCTATTACTTGAGACTCTCTGTTACTTTCGCTCATGTTACTTGAGACTCTGTTACTTTCGCTGCTGTTACTTAAGATTCTCTGTTACATTCGCTGCTATTACTTGAGACTCTCTGTTACTTTCGCTCATATTACTTGAGACTCTGTTACTTTCGCTGCTGTTACTTAAGATTCTCTGTTACATTCACTGCTATTACTTGAGACTCTCTGTTACTTTCGCTCATGTTACTTGAGACTCTGTTACTTTCGCTGCTGTTACTTAAGATTCTCTGTTACATTCACTGCTATTACTTGAGACTCTCTGTTACTTTCGCTCATGTTACTTGAGACTCTGTTACTTTCGCTGCTGTTACTTAAGATTCTCTGTTACATTCACTGCTATTACTTGAGACTCTCTGTTACTTTCGCTCATGTTACTTGAGACTCTGTTACTTTCGCTGCTGTTACTTAAGATTCTCTGTTACATTCACTGCTATTACTTGAGACTCTCTGTTACTTTCGCTCATGTTACTTGAGACTCTGTTACTTTCGCTGCTCTTACTTAAGATTCTCTGTTACATTCACTGCTATTACTTGAGACTCTCTGTTACTTTCGCTCATGTTACTTGAGACTCTGTTACTTTCGCTGCTCTTACTTAAGATTCTCTGTTACATTCACTGCTATTACTTGAGACTCTCTGTTACTTTCGCTCATGTTACTTGAGACTCTGTTACTTTCGCTGCTGTTACTTAAGATTCTCTGTTACATTCACTGCTATTACTTGAGACTCTCTGTTACTTTCGCTCATGTTACTTGAGACTCTGTTACTTTCGCTGCTGTTACTTAAGATTCTCTGTTACATTCACTGCTATTACTTGAGACTCTCTGTTACTTTCGCTCATGTTACTTGAGACTCTGTTACTTTCGCTGCTCTTACTTAAGATTCTCTGTTACATTCACTGCTATTACTTGAGACTCTCTGTTACTTTCGCTCATATTACTTGAGACTCTGTTACTTTCGCTGCTCTTACTTAAGATTCTCTGTTACATTCACTGCTATTACTTGAGACTCTCTGTTACTTTCGCTCATGTTACTTGAGACTCTGTTACTTTCGCTGCTGTTACTTAAGATTCTCTGTTACATTCACTGCTATTACTTGAGACTCTCTGTTACTTTCGCTCATGTTACTTGAGACTCTGTTACTTTCGCTGCTCTTACTTAAGATTCTCTGTTACATTCACTGCTATTACTTGAGACTCTCTGTTACTTTCGCTCATGTTACTTGAGACTGTTACTTTCGCTGCTGTTACTTAAGATTCTCTGTTACATTCACTGCTATTACTTGAGACTCTCTGTTACTTTCGCTCATGTTACTTGAGACTCTGTTACTTTCGCTGCTGTTACTTAAGATTCTCTGTTACATTCGCTGCTATTACTTGAGACTCTCTGTTACTTTCGCTCATGTTACTTGAGACTCTGTTACTTTCGCTGCTGTTACTTAAGATTCTCTGTTACATTCACTGCTATTACTTGAGACTCTCTGTTACTTTCGCTCATGTTACTTGAGACTCTGTTACTTTCGCTGCTGTTACTTAAGATTCTCTGTTACATTCACTGCTATTACTTGAGACTCTCTGTTACTTTCGCTCATGTTACTTGAGACTCTGTTACTTTCGCTGCTCTTACTTAAGATTCTCTGTTACATTCACTGCTATTACTTGAGACTCTCTGTTACTTTCGCTCATGTTACTTGAGACTCTGTTACTTTCGCTGCTGTTACTTAAGATTCTCTGTTACATTCACTGCTATTACTTGAGACTCTCTGTTACTTTCGCTCATGTTACTTGAGACTCTGTTACTTTCGCTGCTCTTACTTAAGATTCTCTGTTACATTCACTGCTATTACTTGAGACTCTCTGTTACTTTCGCTCATGTTACTTGAGACTGTTACTTTCGCTGCTGTTACTTAAGATTCTCTGTTACATTCACTGCTATTACTTGAGACTCTCTGTTACTTTCGCTCATGTTACTTGAGACTCTGTTACTTTCGCTGCTGTTACTTAAGATTCTCTGTTACATTCGCTGCTATTACTTGAGACTCTCTGTTACTTTCGCTCATGTTACTTGAGACTCTGTTACTTTCGCTGCTGTTACTTAAGATTCTCTGTTACATTCACTGCTATTACTTGAGACTCTCTGTTACTTTCGCTCATGTTACTTGAGACTCTGTTACTTTCGCTGCTGTTACTTAAGATTCTCTGTTACATTCACTGCTATTACTTGAGACTCTCTGTTACTTTCGCTCATGTTACTTGAGACTCTGTTACTTTCGCTGCTCTTACTTAAGATTCTCTGTTACATTCACTGCTATTACTTGAGACTCTCTGTTACTTTCGCTGCTGTTATTTGCAATTCTCTCTTTCTTTCGCTGCTGTTACTTGCGACTCTGCAAGAGAAGTGCCACTCAGAGGTAAAACAACCCAGCCCCAAAGAGCAACAATTAATATCGCAGATTTCTTGACGCTCCATAGTTTAAGTAAATTAGCATTTCTAATGTTATATGAAGAAGCGCCTTACTATACGATCTGTTTACCGCTACAGAAGTTTGCAGTGAATTCCAGTGAAGGAAATATTTTCCCCAGTTACGATAGCACTGTCAGCGAGCTTCATTCCTCCTGTGTTTCAAAGAAAAATGCCTAATAAGGTATTTTTCTCCCCCAGATTTAAAATACATCACGTTTTGTCGATTCACTCGTACGTCAGCCATTCCCAGCTTTAGCTCACATTTGGTTTGCCAATGTCACCTGCAATTCAACAGCTACGGTCGAAACCACGCCTCCACCTTTGAGAGCACGCAAAGTGACGTTTTTCCTTTTTGTTACCTCACTTCCTGGTGGCAATAACGAAGCCGGTAAGGCAAAGGTGCCAACGCCGCTCACCGGAGTGGTGGTTATCTGTCAAGCCTCGACGACAGCAACAAGTTCAACAATTATGGAAAAACTCGGCGATACGGAATTGTTTTGGGAAGATGCCGTGGTTATTGCGTGCTATTTCGCTATGGTTATAGGTGTTGGACTTTGGGTAAGTAATTTGAATCTTTTCGTCTGCTTTTCTTGACGTTTCTTCGTCATTTTGTTTGCAAGATGTGGATCCATCGCATACCTTTGTGTGCAAATGAGAGAAGGTATTTACTGCGCGAGTTTTAAAAGGTTTCGACGTATGGTATATTGAAAGTGTTCTTTTTTTTATCTTCTGTGGTGTGTGTTAAAGGAGATCAGGCTCACATTTTCGAGCCCAAACCCAGTTAGAGAGAAAGACTGACCCACGCATGACAACTAACGGAAACGCAATCGTCCGTCGTACTGGAATATTTAGCTGTGGCCCTGTGTATTATATCATAACCACGCGAAGGAACACTCCGGATGGCTTTGACGGGAAGTTAGTCTTGTAACAACTCTTCGGTAGATCTTCTTTCTCAATCTTCTGTGACCCTTTGAGATCCTTGTGACCTGGCCATTTAGATCATCACGTGCAAAAAAAGTGCCGCTCAGAGGTAAATCAGACCAACCTAAACATGCTGCTAAATCACTCTTATAGGCGATAAATTAGAATAATTATCATTATTTATGAGAATTAAAATCTCAGTGTTATTTGGAACTGAAAAATCTATGAAGAGACTGAAAATTATTTGATAACATCGGTATAAACGCTAATGGGTGATTCAAATCTGAAAAAAAAAAAGCATTTATATATTCATATGTACAAGGCCGGATCTGGGGGGAAAGGGGGCCATAATCCCCCCCACACACACACACACCACCACCACCTTCAGAATGCGAGTAAGGGTAAAAAAGGCAAAAAATTATTAGTTATTTATATTATATGAATTTTACAAGAATGTTTTAAAATCCGTACAAAGTGGAGCGGGAAATGCAATATTGCATCGGAAATAAGTCCCTTTTACATATTTTGTGTTCGATTGTGTTTCTTGCCTCCCCCTCGATATTTTTTAAATCCTGGACTGTATAGGTATATCAATTTTAATTAATAAAAGCCGTTTAAAAAAGTTTCAAACATAATCAAAAAAAATAATTTTAACTATATTTTACCTATTTTTTTTTCAAACTTACATGCAAAATTGGAAATTAGTATTATCACTAAGTCCAAGCCAGATAACGTATCTAATCTATATCAATACTATAGATTAGATAATTCTTTTTGGCTTTCCATTGTTTATATTATCTGCATATGAAAAAAATCTATACATCAGAAACTGATACCATTATTACTTCATCTTAAGTTTGCTACAAATATCTAATGAAATAGTGTGGTAATTTCAGTATTGCTTAACTGTCGATTACTATTTAATTTTTATTTTAATAAACAATGTGACAATTTGAGTATTACTGAACTGTCGATTAAAGGTTATTAATAGCTGGTTATTATTGAAAAATGCTCAGCTATCACTCTTAACATGCACAGATAGATAAATTCACAGAATCACAAAATACACAGATAGATAATTTCAATTTCTTTAAAAATCAATTAGAGATAATCTTGAGTTGATTCACAAGAATTGGTAACAAGGAAAAGTCATTCAGGTTCTATTGATCAACTTTCTACAAATTGATAGATAAAAATAATATCATTACCAATGCATAATTCCAAATGAGGAAGCGAGGAAAATCTAAAAAAATATTAATGCATTCCATTCCCTATCGTCCCGTGGTCGAGTGGTTAGTACGCTTTGCTATTGATCTAAGGGACCTGGGTTCGAGCCCCGCTACTGATCTAAGGGACCTGGGTTCGAGCCCTGGGTAAGGCGTGGATGTATGTGTCGTTTTTCTGCTGAGGTCTGCCATCCTCTCAGACCTTCTACTATGGCATATATACTGACAGGCTCCTGTCAGACCTCTGTGGCAAGCAGCTGCTTGAGGGGGTATTTATTTTTTTATTATTATTCTATATCACTATCCCCATACCATCTAAATGTTAGATAAGTTGTGGTACCAAAAACCAAAAAGTGATAAATTTGGACAATTTATTTATATTCATAAGAAAGGTAAATTATGTCGCAGTTCCATCCAAAAATACAAAGGTATTTCAGAGTGAGAAAAATAATGAATACGTTTCAAACCTATGGGTATGCTTATATTATCTGCACATAAAAATGTAAACATCAGAAATATTGTTTAAAATTTAAACTTTCATTTAAAAATTTTAAAACAAAAAGGAGAGGTTTACATTGACACAATAGTAAGTGAACACCGTTTCCACTCCGCTAAACATTAATTCAAATGAATTCACTAAACTGTTTCTCATTATTTGAAAAATGCATTCACTACACCACTTCTCGTTATTTGAAATGCATTAAATACACCAATTCTCAATACTTGTGAAATGCTTTCACTACACCACTTCTCATTATTTGAAATGCATTAAATACACCAATTCTCAATACTTGTGAAATGCATTCACTACACCACTTCTCATTATTTGAAATGCATTAAATACACCAATTCTCAATACTTGTGAAATGCTTTCACTACACCACTTCTCATTATTTGAAATGCATTAAATACACCAATTCTCAATACTTGTGAAATGCATTCA